>JAPTJF010000621.1:0-28546 GCA_029339195.1 Micractinium sp. NFX-FRZ
CCCCCCCCCCCCCCCCCCCCCCCCCCCCCCCCCCCCCCCCCCCCCCCCCCCCCCCCCCCCCCCCCCCCCCCCCCGCCGCCCCCCCCCCCCCCCCCCCCCCCCCCCCCCTTTTGCCCCCCCCCCCCCCTTTCCCCCCCGCCCCCCCCCCCCCCCCCACCCCTCCCTTCCCGCTCCCCGCTTGGCCAGGCCTTCCTGCTGGATCCTCGGCAGCGCACCTGGCAGGTCACCGTGCCGCCCTTGGCAAAGTGCCTCTACTCGTACACCCTGAAGCGAGTCCAGTGGGGGGAGAGGTGGCGAAGGGGAGGGACAGGCTGTGCCGTGCGATGCGGCGGGTGGCAGCCTGAGGCGGCAGGCCTGCTTCACCCAATCTTCAAGTGCGCAGTGGAGCTGCAGGAACTGGAGTCGACTCCAGGCACATGTGCAGGCATGTGCACAACGCAAGGTGGTGGTGTGGTGGGGAACGCTGCTTCCCGGGCGCTGCTTGAGCCACCCGAGGCATCCAGCTCCACCGCAGCTTTGTTGTTCACCCCCCTGCCCCTGCAGGCCCGACCCAGACCTGCATGCGTCCAGCACCCAGCAGGGCGACGGCTCCAGCACCTGGCGCCTGCAGAAGCAGCACCGCAGCTGGGAGGTGGAGGGCAGAGCACAGCGTGAGGCGCTGGGCACGCTGCGCCAGCTGGAGTCCCTGTTCCAAACAAGCCTGCTGCAGCTGCTGCCAGCTGGTGCGCCTGCCGCCGAGCCGGCTGGGCCCAGCCAGCCAGCAGCTCTGTCGCCCAGCGTGCCTAGGAGCAAGCAGGCGGGGCGTGCCAAGGGAGGCAAGGCGGGGGGCGGCGAAGTGGCGACGGGACCGGAGGCGCAGCAGGGTGAGGCTGCGGCAGCACGGCAGGCGCGCAAGGGCAAGGGCAATACGACCGCGGGTGGGAAAGAGCAGAAGGGGAAAGGCCACCAGAAGAGGTCCCTCTGACTGAGAGGCTGCAGCGCTGGGCTTGGGAGGCGGTGGTCGCACGGTTGTGCCCAGAGTGGCTACAGGCAGCGAGTGCTAGTAGCAGGACGGCCCAGCCCATGCTGAAAAGGGATTTGACCATGCTTTTGTTGCCATGAATTTGATGCATCCATGCCACCTTTCATGCAGCCCGCACTGGCACTGTTAATCGATGTGCACGAGTATGGTGGGGCACTGACGCACTGTGGCGCATGACTGGCGGCGCAGGCAGTGGATGAGGTGACGGCGGCCTGGCTGGCCTGGCTGGCCTGGTGTGGTCCGCGGCGCTTGAGCGCGCATTGCATTATTTAGTCGCGCGTCGCTGGTACTTTGGCTGCTGGAGCTAGCACTCTCCGCCGCCATTGTGATAGGGCGGGCCACAAGGTGGCGACGAGCAAAACACACCGCTGGATTGAGCTTTTAGCTTAGCTGCTACGAGCAGCAGTGGCCGGCGCGGCGTGCAGCAAATGGCGGCATTCTGCTTTTACCATGCTGCCACAAGCCGCCCATGCGTCTCCCTGCGCCACTTTTCCGGCCTCCCGGCGCCTCTGAGTGCGCGGCGCGGCAGCAGCCGCGCCGGCACGGCCATGCTGGACTGCAGCGCCGAGCTGCGGCCGGCTGGCGGCGAGCCGGCGCCGCCGCCGCTGCCTGCGCCAGCGCGCGAGATGCCGCAGCTGACTGCAGAGGAGTGCCAGATGGCGACGCAGGAGATCCTGCGGGTCTTTCTGTCCGCGGAGTCCAACAGCCATGGCAACGGCAATGGCCGCAGCACCTGGGACTCACCGCCCCACCGGGCAGGTCACCAGCGACGCTTTGGCGGCAGCAGCGATGGGGCGCCGCCGCCGCGTGGCCTGCAGGGCCAGGTGGTGGCTCACCTGCTGGAGGGAGGCTTTGATGAGGCGCTGCTGCAGTCGGTGCCCACTCACACACTCAACTGGGCGATCAAGGTGGGTGCAGGGCGGGCGGCGGGCTGGGCTAGCGGTGCCATGGTCTCATGGCCTATGGGGGTGAAAGTAGCAGTAGTGGCAGTGCTCCTCGTGTTCCGGCTGCCGCTTGCCCCCCGCCCCCAACCACCTCTTCCATGTGCCCGCCCCTGCGCCTACCCATGCCTCGGTCCCTGCTCTGTGCAGGTGTTGGGCGAGCAGCGGCAGGTCGTGCTGGCTGAGCAGCTGTTCCATTGGATGAGGGTGAAGGAGCGGGCCAATGAGCACAGGTGGGCGGGGTGGTGGTGTGCCGCTGCTGCCGCACGGGTCCGCCTGGACCTGCTCTCGAATTGAACTTGAAATGTGCGCAGCAGCAGTGCCAGCGCCAGTGCCCCACCTGGGCTGCCCTCCAGCTGGGCTCTCTCCCCACTGCTGACCCTTGCATGCACTTGACTCACTCTGCCTCCCTTTGATTGTTTCACATCCTTTCTTGTTTCGTCACCCGCCGTCGCTTGCTGTCGCAGCTTTGTGAAGCTGTGCCAGGCGTGCAGCGCAGCGCAGCAGCCCTGGCGCGCGTTCCACGCGTGGCGCATCACACGCCGCACGCACCGAGCCCGGCACATTGTGGGCAGCCATGCGGGTGCGCACGGGGCGGGGCGTGCTGCGAGTTCAGCTGTTGACAGAGCAGGATTAGAATGCACAAACCGCTGCTGCCTGTGCATGCTGCAGTGCATGTCGCCGCTGTCGGTGCTGTTGCATGCCGCTGCAGGTCCTGCTGTCCATGTGTGCTGCCAGGGCTGCCCTGCCGCCGTCCCCCCGCATCGCTGCTGGGCTTGCTTGGTTGCACCCCCCTGCTGCCTGCTCACCCCACCACACCCTCCATCCGTCCTCACATCCGCTGGCGCCCCGCAGGCGCTGCCCTTATTCTGGCGTACCGCTCGACTGCCGACCACGAGGCGGCACTTGCAGCGCTGGCAAACCTGCAGAGCTGGGGGGTGGCGGTCGACAGATATGCCTACAATGCGGCGATCCGGGTGTGCGCTGATGCGGGCGCCGCTGAGGATGCGCTACGCATGCTGGGCGCGCTGCGGGAGGCAGCGGCTGCCGCACGGCAGCAGCAGGCAGAGCGGCGGCTGCTGATGCAGGCGGAGCAGGGGGCGGCGCCGCATGCAGCGGCGCAGCAGCAGCAGGAGCAGCAGCAGGGTGCAGAACAGCAGCAGCACCTGCAGCAGGCACAGCAGCAGGGTGCAGAACAGCCACAGGGGCAGCAGCAGCAGCAGGGCCGGATCACCCGCAGCAGCTACTTCTTCGGCACCGGCGGCACCGGCGGCAGCGCCGGTGCTGCCTCGCCCGGTGAGCTCCGCACCGACTGCCGCAGCTACAGCGCTGCCCTGTCGGCGGTGGCGGCTGCCGGCAAGTGGAACCGGGTGCCGCGGCTGCAGCGCTGGATGGAGGCAGATGGAGTGGCGCCTGACGCCCCCCTGTGTGCCCAGCTGCTCAGCAGTTACGCTGCGGTGGGGCAGGCGGCAGCGGCGCAGCACCTCTTCGACACCATGTCCGCAGGTGGGGGCAGGGCTGCTATTGCCGGCTTGCTTGCCTGCTGTGGATCAAGCCTTGCTGCCTGCCCCCGTCGCTGCGCTGCTGCCTCTGACTTGTCGGCCTCATGCCCATGTGTTCTGCTCTCTGCCTGGCACCCTGCCCGAGCCTGTTGCCGCCTCCCAACTTGCCAGATGCCTTCCACGCCACTGACCCCCACACCCGCACTTCCTGCACCCTCCCCCTCTCCCTCCCCGCAGGCGGCCGCGCCCCCAACCGCTCCCACTGGAATGCGCTGCTGCTGGCGTACGCTGCATCCGGAGACGCCGCCGGCTGCGCCGCCGCCTACCGCCGCATGCGGGCCACCAGCTGCCGCCCCGATGCCTACTCGCTGGTGGCGCTGCTGCGTGTGGCGTTCGCTGCAGAGGCAGGCCTGGCAGCAGTACAGGCGGTACGTGCCGAAGCGGAGCGCCTTCGTGTGCCGCTGAACCTGCAGCTGGGCTCTGCCCTGCTGGCCTGCCTGCGGCACGTGCGCCCGGGCGAGCAGGGCGCAGCGGCGGCGGCCGAGCTGGCGCGGCTGCAGCCAGAGCGGAAGCGTCGGAAGCGGGGCGCCAGCGCGGCCGCCCAGCACGAGCAGCAACAGCAACAGCACGTGCCTGTGACAGTAGCAGGGGTGCAGGTGCATGCGCCTGCAGCAGTAGCAGGGGCGCACGTGCACGCGCCCGTAGCAGCTTCAGGCACGCATGCACGCGCGTCGGTGGCAGCACCACCAGCGGTGGCAGTGGCAGCCACGCAGCCGGCATCGCAAGCAGCAGCAGCAGGTGCGGCGGCAGATGCGGCACAGCCCGGCGGCGACCAGTCAGCGGCGTGCCTGGCGGAGGCCGCATCGCTTTTCATCGAGCTGCAGGCGGTGGCGGAGCGGCGGCGGCAGCCGCTTGATGCTCGCGCCTACAACTGCCTGATGGCGGTACTGCTGGCAGCCGGGGACTATGCTGGGGTACTGCGTACGTTTGAGCGCATGGAAGCTGAGGAGGAAGCTGTGCTGCCTGATGCTGGCACCCTGAATGCCGTCATCGCGGCCTGCCAGGCGGCTGGGTGGAAGCAGCGTGAGGAGCAGTACCGCCAGCTGCTGCAGAGCAGCCGCCTGCTGGGCGCGCTGGGCCGGCAAGCGCCAGCTGGCTGCGGCGCCAAGGGCGGCAGGCGCGGCCCTAGGGGCCGTGGTAGCGCACCTGCGGCTGACAGCTCGGGCCGTGACAATGGCTGCTAACACGCTTGGCCTTCCTTATCAATGCACACATTGGCACCTTGTCTTTCCCTGTTTCATTGTCTTTCTGCTCCCATCTCTCCTTTCGTCTGCTCTCTGCACACCCTCCCCGTCCCCTCACTTGCCATTCTTACCAGCCTTCCCCGGTGCTGGCCCTCATTTCATTTGTTTGATTGACCCCACCCACCATCCCGCCCGTGCCTGCAAGCCCTGCCAGCGCCTCGCAGGGACGCAGTGCCCAACCTGCGATGCATTAGTTCAGCGTATGTATTGCAGATCTTACAGGCAAGCCTGACTGGGTTGCCGGTTGAGGAATTGCTGGATCGGATTGAGAGTGTGCCATTGTGAAACGCCGGATGGCAGGGGCAACACCCCTGTGGGGGCAGCGGAGCAGCGCTGGCCACACATCGGACGTAACACCTGGCCACGGTAGGCATGCATGGCACCGTCAGCTTGTGCAGGCGCAGATCGAACCGAAGTGCTTGCAAAGAGCTTGCAAAGGAGGCGTGCAGGAGGAAGACGCCGCACCGTAGCCTCGGAGGGCTAGAAGGGTGACCATGAAAGGGGCGAAATGAAAACAGACGGGGAGAGGCAGTGCCAGGACAAAGCGCGCTGGCCAAGCTCAGCCACCCCGTCGCCAGACAGGCATGGCAGCACATACACATTTCTGGCAAGAGCAAGACAGGAGGCAACAACAGCTCGTGCCTTGAGCCGCCAGCCTGGGGCTGCCCACACATTGCACCCACACATACGTCTCCCGCTTCGCTTGCCCTTGGGGGCAGCGGGCGGCGCAGAGCGTGCCCACCGCCCGCTTCACTTGCCCTTGGGGGCGGCGGCAAAGTGCTTGCGGTCCAGGCGCTCCAGCGGGGTGTCCTTGAGCAGCCACAGGCGCTGTGCACGCTGCGCCGGCGTGCCGCCCGCCTTGAGCCCCAGCCTCTGGAGCTCCGCCTTCAGCCGCTCCCCTCCTGCACCCGCCTCCAGCTCCTCGGCAGTGCTGTAGGCTGAGAGGTCGATTGGCTCGTGAGGGGGCTGCTCCTGCTCAGCCTGCTTTGCCGGCGCCTCCTCAGCCTGCTGCTGCTGCGGCTGCTCCATGGCAGGCACCGCCTGGGCGTCGCTCGCGGGCGCAGGGCTGCCGTCGGCGCTGCAGCCGGCACCAGCCACAGCGGCAGCAAAGCCCTCGCTGGAAGACTTGTCGCTGCCGCCGGCCTCCTCGGCCGATGCTGCCGCCTCGCCCTCTGCTGCCTTGCCCTCTCCCTTGGTAGCTGCTGCGGCAGCCGCCGCCACCGCCGCTGCATCCTCGCCCGCCCCCTCCTGCTGCTGCTGCTGCTGCTCCTCCTCCTCACTGCCCTCCTCCACCTCATCGTCCTCCTCCTCCTCCTCCTCCTCCTCCTCATCATCATCATCATCATCACTGCTCAGCTCATCCAGCGCGTCAATCCGCCGCTTCTTGGCGCCGCCGGCCGGCAGCGGCGGCTTGCGCTTGGAGCCAGCGGCAGCAGCCGCGGCAACAGCGGCGCTGCCCGTGGCCAGCGCATCCTGAACCGCGCTCAGCACGCCAGTCAGGTTCTGCTGGTGCTCCTGCCGCACCTCCACAACATCCACCTGCGCCGGGGCGGGGCGACTCAGGGTGGGTCAGGCAACAGGGTGGCAGGTGGGCGCTCGGGATGCATCGGCGGCAGGCTGTACATGCATGCAATGTGCCGTATGCGCAGGCTGTATATGGTGCGTTGTCAAGACAAGTGGTACAAGACTAGTATCTCCTCGGCTCCCGCCAACCCTCACGGCACGCAGTCAACAAGTCACTCCTGGTCCTCCTGCCGTGAGGGCTGCACCCATCCTCCCTGCCCCTCCCTTCCCTGCCCACCCCACACCGCCGCTTGTCAAGCTGCTCTCTCTTTCCTCCCGCTCCGCCCTCCCCTTCTTTCCCACACACTCCCACTGCCCCCCTCCCTTCCCTGCTCACCTGCCCCGCTGCTCCCGCGCCTTCTTTCTCACCCACTCCCACTGCCCCCCTCCCCTCCTCTGCTCACCTGCTCCCGCTGCTCCCTCGCCTTCTTTCTCACCCACTCCCACTGCCCCCCTCCCCTCCTCTGCTCACCTGCTCCCGCTGCTCCCGCTGCTGCTTCTTGGCGAGCTCCTTTAGGTGGTTCTGTGCCACCTTCTCCAGCTCCCGCTCCTTGGCCTCCGCCTGCCACTCCTGCAGCTTCTGGGCAGCTGTCTTGTGGCGGATGCGCCGCCCTGCAGGGGGACGGGTGGAACATGGGGGTTCGAGGCATATCAAGAAGGGGCCGGGCCGGCGGGGGTTTGCTGTGCGGTTCGGGGCCAGCCGCCACGACAGGCAAGCTGGCGGCAGTGGTGCTGCCTTGCATGCGGCGGTCACCCGCCCCGCTGTGCGTGCCGACCTACCGAGCCCGCTCTGCTCCGCCCTGCAGCACCCTGCATGTTGTTGCAAGCATGTCTTGCCCACACAAACAAGTGCCGGCCCAACATGCCAGGCCCATCAGAAATGCATTCATCACCAAGCAAGGCAACACACAGCAGGACCCTGCCCGCTCACCCTGCAGGTCGCGGCAGGCGTCAAAGTTGTCGGTGAGCTTCTGCTTGCCGGCGCCACGCAGCAGGGAGCCAAAGCCGCCCTTGCCGCCGCGCAGGCGCAGCACCAGGTGCAGGGTGGACTCCTTCTGGATGTTGTAGTCCGCCAGCGTGCGCCCGTCCTCCAGCTGCTTGCCGGCAAAGATCAGCCGCTGCTGGTCGGGCGGGATGCCCTCCTTGTCCTGCAAGAGGCGAGTCAGTGTGTGGGGGCAGGGTTGGTCAGCCCATGCGGGAAGGCAGGCCCAGTGGGCTGCGCACTTGGCAGCGCATCTGGAAGCTGCGGCCTGGCGCTCACTGCGGTGCCGTTCCGTCGCACGCACGCACCTGAATTTTGGCCTTCACATTCTCGATTGTGTCGCTGGACTCGACCTCGAGCGTGATGGTCTTGCCTGCAGGGGAGGGCGTAGTGAGGTTTTTCGTGGGCGGAGCCGCCCACCGCTCGGCCGCCACCAAGTCCCGCCCGCCCGCCAGCTACCGTCTCGCCGTGCGCCCCGGGCGCGCCGCCAGGCCGCCTTCCATAGCAACCGACTGCCCTCCCCGTCACCGTCAGCCAGCGCTAGCCTCACCGGTCAGCGTCTTCACGAATATTTGCATGGTTCTGGCGTCAAGGGGCAAGCGAGACTGCCGGCGGCGCTCCTCGATATCCAGGACGGACAACGGAAGCGGTAAGAGGGGTCGACACCGGCTGGCTGACCACCTCAAGCAGTGCTGCATGGAATTGCGCGTCACGCCCAGCAGCTCAGAGGCTCTTCCCGGTGCCATACGGCAATGCAGATGCAGCATCGTTGATGTAATCTACCAGGCTAGTACACAGGGCCCCCGGAGACCCACACACCAACACCTGCCATGCAGCAGAACAACATGCAGCAGAACAACCCCACAAAAGCCCAGAGCCCTGGCGGGGCTGAGCAGCTCCCCAAGGAGCGCGGCAGTGAAGAGACTGAGATTGGGCAGAAGAGGTCAGCAGGCAGCGCGGCAGCAGTTGCCGACGCTGCTGCGGGCGGGAGCGGCAGCAGCGGCAGCGAGTCGGCGGCACCCGACAGCAAGCGCAGGAGCTCGCTGGGAGGCAACGCGTTCTTGCGTTCCTGGGCATGGAAGCGGGAGCACCGGCCAGACAAGTGAGGGGCTCGACTCGCTTTTGACTCTCCTGGCCTCACCTGCCACGGCTCTCTGTTATGTGCACAAGTGACCACTCGGCATGCTCTGCCTCTTGTGCTGCTCTTCCCCATGCTCACATCGCCCGCACTGGCCACACAGCCATGGGGCCCTTCCGTACCGGAAATGCGTGCAGCCTTTTCACACCGCCGCGCATTCGTAAGTGTCATGTGCACCCACCTCCGCTCCACCTCCACCCTGCTGGCCGCCCCCCGCCCCCTCCTGATCACCACCCTGCCAAACACCCCTGCCCAACAACTGCTGTGCTGCGCTGTGATGCAGGGTGCGCTTCGACCGGCCCTACATGCACCCCATGACGCTGCCAGGAGGGGAGGAGGTGAAGCTGACCGTGAACCAGGCGCGGTTCAAGGAGCAAGGGTTTGCCAGCACAGGTGGGTGAGGCGTTGACGGTGTTGGTGGGGGGCTGCGTGGGGGCGGGGCAGGGCAAGGCGGGGACACTGATGGTGATGGGCGGCGGGGCAGGGCAAAGCGGGGGACGGGTAGCACAGTTGTTTGGCGGCGTGTTCACTACTGCGTGCAACAACACAATCTGGCATGCTACCTGTGTCCGCCCACCTGCAGTCTGGGACTCCTCCATCGTGCTGGCCAAGCTCTTTGAGAAACACGCCGCCCGCTTTGCCGGCCGCCGCTGCCTGGACCTGTCGGCGGGCTGCGGGCTGCCGGGGCTGGCTCTGGCCAAGCTGGGGGCGGGCGAGGTGGTGGCCACAGATCTAGCACCCAACCTGCCGCTGCTGCACAAGAACAGCGAGTCTAACGGTGAGCTACCTATTTTGCTGTCACGACAGGCAGGGGTGGTTGAGGTCCCAGGGGAAGGGGGAAGTGGTGGGTGCAGACCTACCGTACCTCTGCTGCGCACGAGTAGCGAGGCTAAGTGGTCAGCTAAGAGGCAGGCCGATGAGGGCCGGCCAGGGCATGGGCTGCAGCCACTCCCGTCTCCTACCCTGCTCTCACTCTGCTCCCAACTCGCCTCCTCAATCCCCCCATGAGCTGCAGGCTGCAACATTCGGGTGGTGGAGCACAGCTGGGGCACCCCAGTGACCGACCTGGGTGCTCCCTTTGACGTCATCGCTGCCTGCGACGTCATGTGAGCGCCGGCCAGCTGTCGCTTGGTCTGGCTGAGGTGCTGCTCCATCAGGGAGGCTGGGGATGTGTGTGTGAGGAAATGTCGCCTGCTCGGAGGGAGAGGCACTGACGTGCACCGGCACCACATGCATGGGCGCAGCGCTCCCACCCAGGGCACCCACCCTGGGGTGTGGCCGTCGGCAAGCGAGTGAGAATGAGGCTCATCGGTATGTGCATATGTGCACCCCCTGTTCCGCTCCTCCCCTCCTTTGTGGGTGCAGGTACATTGCTGAGCTGGTGCCCCCGCTGGTGGCCTCGCTGGCAGCGCTCTCGGGACCGGACACTGAGGTGTACATTTCGCACGGCCGAAACCGCCAGGCAAGCGGGTGCTGGGCTGGGCGGCGCTCGGCTGGGCCCCAGGGCCGCAGCCGCTGGCCGCTGGGGCAGGCATGGCTGGGGGGTATGTGGGTGCTGGGTGCAGGGCATAGCTTCAGGGCAGACATGTTTGCTTCAAGCATGGACTGCATGGGCTGCTTCTTGCCTTTCCGCATCGACCCCAACCCCACCCGCCGCGTGACCCGCTACTTATGCCGGCCGCTGCCCCCGCTGCAATCGGCGCTGCACCCACTTGACTGCAGGCGGAGCCGGAATTCCTGGATGCCGCAGGCAAGCACTTCAGCATTGAGACTGTGAGCAGCGAGGAGCTTTCAGAAGTTTATCAATGCACAGATGTGGATGTGCTGAGGCTGCGCCCGCTCCCAGCAGCCAATGGCGCGGCGGCGGCAGCGGCGGCGGCAACGCGCGGCGCGGCAGGCAAGTGCAAGGGTGCTGGGTGCTGGCTCTGGGGCTGCACATGTCCTAATGCGGTTTGTATCACGGTGAAGTTATCAAGTGTTGATTCAAAGTGCAGCACCGCGTGCCGCTGCGGGGGCCGCCCAGCGCAGCGCTGCACAGCGCAGCACAGCACAGCACGTGCTGACCTCCATTTTGTTGCTGGTGTTTCGCATTGTTTACTTCTATTCGATTTCGGTGATCGACCGCTTTTCGCATTTCTCGAAGCGAACCTGATCTTGGCAGCCTGCGACCTGGTCACTTCGCAGATGGCGGAGCTCCAGAGCGGAAGCAGGCGGAAGCAGGAGCCCCCTCAAGCCCTTGAAAGAGCGGCCAAGCGCCTCCTGCAGGGAGCAGCGGGAGGCGGCGGGTGGCAAGCGGCGGCGGCGGCGGCGGGGCTTCCGGCACCCGCTGCTGTCAGGGGCGCCCCAGCCCAGCAGCAGCCCCTGCGCGTCTTCTCAACTGCTACTGCCAGAGCAGCGCAGCCGCCCGCGCCATCCAGCCTACCCCTGCCAGCGCGCGCGTTCATGGCGCCGCCTCGGGCAGCCGGCCCTCCGCCCGCGGCGCTGCCTCACCCCACCGGCCTGTTGCTGCGCACGCAGCCCGCGGGGCCCGCAGCTGCCCCGGGGCGCACAGCAGACCCCCTCTTCTTCCGCCCACGCACCTTTGATGTCAAGTGCGTCCCTGCGCCTGCCGTCGCGCGGCCCGCCCACGCGCTGCAGCCGCGCGTGCCGCTGGGCACAGCACCCAACGGGCGCGGCAAGGCAGCGGTGGCGGCGCTGCCGCCCTCGCCGGGCTGGCCGGCCTGCAGCGTTGACCACGCCCGCGCCGCGTCCGAGGACGCCTCCTCGCCCAAGGGGCTGGCGCTTCATGTGCTGGCCGCAGATGTGCGTGAGGCCGCTTCTGGCGGGCTCAGGTCAAAGGTCAGCAAGTCCCTGGAGTCTCTGCTCTTCATTTCATCAGGCGCCAGCATCAACGCTGCCCTGGCAACCCGCAACCGCAAGACAGGTGGGTGGGGCTGGGCACGCATGAGTGGAGTATCTTGAGAAGGAATGGGTGCAGGGAAGGGTGTGCAGGGAGGGCGTACCTGCCAGCCTGCCTGCCAGCCTGCCTGCCATCGGGCCCAGCACTTATCACTTCACGTCAGCATGTGGGTGCTGACATGGCAGACCTGGCTCTAGCACCCAGATGCGGCGCACAGGTTGTGGGTGCTAGGTTTCGCAACAGCGGGGAGCATCTGGGGCAATGGCAGGCGCTGGCTCTTAGGTTTATCAGCCCTCACACTGCCGCGCGCAGGTTGTGGGTGCTAGGTTTATCAGCCCTCAGACTGCCGCGCACTCACCGCTTCCTGGCTATGAGCCTGTCCGCACTTCGCACCTGCTGCCCTTTCCGCCCTGCACCACAGGCTCACGCCGGCACTTTTGCCCTTCACCGTGTGTTGCCCCTTGCCTCGGCTTCTACAACATGATATAATTCCCGCTCTGCACCCTGCTCTCCCTTGCCCGCCCCACAGAGCTGGACATTGATGAGCCGTCGCCCACGGTGCGGGCGCTGGTGCAGGCGTTTGAGAAGCTGCGGAGCAGGCTGGCTGCCGCTGGCGGCGAGGCGCGCATGGCGCTCATGCAGGAGGCCTGGACGGCGGTGCTGGGCCGCGTGCTGAAGCGTGAGTGGGCGCTGTGTGTGTGTGAATGGTGGGAAAGGGGCATGATGGCAAGCCTGTACATCACGTTGCTGCATTGGCCGCCCTGCCTGCCCGCCTGCCTATGTGTCTGGCGCCATGGTCACCCTGCCGCACGTCCTTACCCCCTCCACCTGCCCTTACCTGCAGCCGGCCTGGGGAGCGTGCAGGACCAGGCCAAGGCGCGCATCGTGGGGCGCCCGCTGTTTGCTGGGGAGCACATGCAGAAGGCGCGCCACGCGCTGCGCTCCTGCGCCCAGCAGGCAGATGAGGCACTGACAGCCGGAGCAGGTGGCGATGCCGCGGGCACAACGGGCACCGACGCTGCTGCGCAAGCAGTGCTGGAGGCCATGCAGCGCTTTGCTGTGCGGACCATCCTGCCGGTGGCGCCCAAGGGCGGCCTGTTTGCTTTCCCCTGGCTCGAGACGGCCGTGTGGTCACTGTGCCCGGCGCTGCGCCCCGCACGTAAGCTGCTGGGCTGCCTGCTTTTTGAGTTGCATGTGCTTTTTAAGTGTAGCACTGCTGCTGCCGTTTGCTGGGTGCTGTCCACAGCTCAGCTTCCCATGTCGCTTTCAACATCTGCTGCAGACCTTCCTTCTGAACGTGCGCCCCTGCATCACTGCCTGCAGAGCTGCCCCTGGCCGACACCTGGCGCGCTGTGGGCGGCGGCCCCGCACTGGAAAGTGCGCTGGCCCATCTGGCTGACGTGCACGACGCTCTGGAGGACACCCACGGCGGCTGCCCCGAGCCGCAGCGTCAGGCGGTGTGCCGCGGCGTGCTGGAGGCGGCGGGGGCCGCCGTGCTGGGCGGGCACCTGCGGCCGGAAGCTGAGCAGGCGCTGCGCACGCTGGGCTGCCTGGACTCGCTGGTGAGGCGTCGGGCGTGTTGATGATGCTGGGTGGAGGGGTCAGTGTGGGAGAGCAGGCTTTCTCGGCTGCGGCATTGCCCCCCTACCTGCCCTTGCAGCCCAGCAGCGTCAGCAATGGCACGTTGAACATGCTTGGCATGCATAGCATAGTGTGTCTTTTTTTATGGTTGCTGCATGGCACGCTAACGAGCGAGTCCTGCTTCTTGCGCGCAGGGCGCCTCAACCAGCACTGCCAGCGTGCGCAGGGCGGCCGGCAAGGCGCTGGCTGCAGCGGCAGCGCTGTCCAGCAGCGTGCACAGCATGGGTGCTGCAGCCGAGCTGCTGGAGCGAGCGGCACGGGTGATGCGGCTGGATTCAGCAGGCTGGGCACAGGTGATGTGGAGCCTGCTGCGTTCGCTGCAGCTGGGCTGACCCAAGCTGGCTGAGAAGCCAAGGCAAAGCCGCCGGGCGGGCAGGCAGCGCACTGCAATCAGGGAGGCAGACAGAGTACTGCGGAGCAGTATAGTTAGGCAGAACAACAAGTTTTTAGTCATTTTTGTCCCCCCGCCCTCAAGCGGCACAGCCTGTGGCGCCAAGCCAGCTCATATTGTGTGGCGGTGCTCAAAGAGCAAGATCGAGGACAACACTGGCAGGTTGAGGGATCTGTAAGAAGCAAAACTTGTGAGATGAGTAGCTGATGAGATGGCACTGTGGTGCGTGGGGCAAGCAAACTGGCCTCTGCAGCAGCTTTGGACAATGGCCTCATATCATCCTTGATCCAGCAGACCTTGCGCCCGCCCTGCCCTCCGTTCCAAAGCTTGGGACAGCACTGTCTGAACCCAGGTTTGAATTCCTCATGCGCGGCAAGTGCTAGAACGGCAGTGGTGCTACAGGGCCACCCTTGGAGCTTGGCGTTGTGCAGGTCTGGCGCTCACACACTGCCTGTGTGCTGCCTGCCTGTGCGCTGCCTGCTCAGCTGCAGCGAGCACCTCATGCAGTACGGGTGGCGGCAAGGGGCAGGGAGCTGTTGCATGATTGGCTTGGAGCTTGTGAGCGACCAGCCAGGGAGAGCAACCAAAGCAGGGCAAAGCAGGCTAGGGAGCATGTCGGGCATAGCACGCGACTGTCCTCGAGGTCTTGGGTGCAGGCAAGGTGCCGGAGTTGGCAGCGCTCAAAGCAGGAGAGTGGGCAGGTGGCGGCCGAAGAGGGCTTGAGCAGATGCAGGATGTGTGGTGTTCTACTGGGGGCCTGTCAAATGTCCCCCACCAGGGCATAACACATTAGAAGCGCCAGTGCATTGTACGGCGTGGGGCCTCGAGTGCGAGCAACAGTGGCGGCGAGTTTGGTGAGGCGTTGAATGTGCATGTGGGTTCAGCGGGAGGGGTCAATTCTGAATGACGTTTGAATGACTGAACTGTCTAGTGGCTGGGGTCTGCACGTGCAACGGGACGCGAGAACATGGGGGGAGAACGAGGCGGGGGTGGTGCCGGGATGCGCGTGCACCGGCACAATGCTGCCAGCGCTGCACTAGGTGATGATGAATGCACGTCCAGATTGGCAGACGTAGGGGGCGGAGGCGGGGGCGACGACCAAGCGATTTGGCAATGCTGCTCAAAGAGTCCACCAGAGGGTGTGGGGTTTTGGATTCGACTGTACAAGGGGGCCGCTGCTTCTGCAGCTTAGCGCCAGGCGGGGGGAGGGGGCCTGGGCCCAGGTAAGAATCTGTACAGGGACAAGATGGGGCGGGCTGGGGAATAAGCACAATGAAAGGAGCTCAAACTATGTACATGGGCGCTCTCAAAACCGGGTGATGCTGCCATAGCCAGCAGGTCGCCAGCTGGGGGCGCTGGGTTCGGGTGCGTTTGGATACGGCAGGGGTTGCAGGTGGGGAGGGCAGGGCGGGAACGCAGCGTGGGCCGGGTGGGAGCACCAGAGGCCAAAACAAGAAGGCGGCTGGGTGCTCGCAGCCGTGCCGGTGCCGCGGTGCGTCCGCCACTGCCACCACAGCTTGCCACAGGTTGGCCTGCAGGGCTCACCGCGCCGCTGCCATGGCAGGTGCGGCCTGCCCTGCTGCCTCTGCCAGCCCTGCCGCTCCCTCGGGCTGGAACACGGTCCCCTTGCAGTTGGGGCAGGTTGAGTCCATGCCTTTGAGGCGCAGCCACTGTGTGACGCAGTCCACATGGTACTCGTGCCGGCACGGCAGGCTCAGGATCTGTGGGGGGAGGGGGGCGAAGGGTGGACAGCCAGTCAGAAGTCACATTGCAAGAGCTTTGTTTTGTTTGCAAGAGTCAGTTTTGCTCTTTGAGAGCAGGCAGGTGTAGAGGAGGCGCTTGTGCTTGCCATAAGAGGGCGGGCTCAGGAGCTGCAAGCGGCTGGGAGAAGAGACGACGGGCAGCGCGTGCAGCGGGGCAGGAAGTGCCGGCCAAGCATCCGACACCCACCTGCACACCCACCTCGCCCCGCCCACAATTGGATTCAGGCAGACACTATCCTCTTCGCCTCTCCCACCCCCACGCCCACCCGCCACCCCATCAGACCACACACCTTCATTCCATCCTCAAACGGGTCCAGGCAGATGCTGCACAGCGGCACATCCTCGTCACCCTCGCTCTCTGAGCTGCCGCATTGTGGCACCGCCGAGGAGACCTCCAGCTGCTGCTGCTGCTGCTGCCCAGCGCCGTACGCGGCCTTGATTTCTGCACCTTGAGTCGAGGCCCGGGAAGCAGCCGCGGGCAACGACGCCGGCTCGCCGCCGGCAGCGCCGCCTGAGGCGGCTGGCAGGTGGTGCGCCGGCTGGCCGGCGCCGCACTGCTGGTACAGCTGCTGCGCTTGCGGCTGCAGAAGCGGCAGCATGGAGTGCGGCTGCTGCTGCTGGTGGGAGTCTGGCAGCGGCGGTTGCTCGACGAGGACCGGGACCCGCAGCACACGCGCCGCCCGCACCCGCCCTGCTGGCGTCGCTGGCGGCTGCGCCTCGCCCGCTGGCGTGGCTGGCGGCTGCGCCTGACCTGCTGACAGAGCCGGTGCTGCCCCCAGCTTCCTGGGAGTGGCGGGCAGGAAGGGCGTCTGCTGGGCCTTGCCTGACTTTTTGGTCGGCGTGCGGTGCACGTGCACCGGCAGCAGTGCCAGCTGGGACTCGGGCAGCGGCGGCGGCGCCGGATCCTGGCGGGTGGCTGCACTCAGACAAGGGCGGGGGCAGGGGCAGGGTTAAGGCAGGGACAGGGACAAGGGCAAGTTAGAACAGTGGGTTCACGCGGCCCCCGGCAGGCGCGGGCAGGCGGGGAAGTGCAGCAGGGGCCGGCAGTGCAGCTGATTGCCCCAAACTGCCCCGACAGGGAATGCACAGCACCCATTCCCACTCATCAGCCTCCACCGCAGCTCATCAATGCGGACAACGAGTGCCCAGCTTCACCCTGCACCACATAACTGCCTTCTGCCCTCTCATCTCATATCCTACCATCCCCGTAACCATTCCATGCCCACCCCCCTCCCTCCCAACCCCCTATGAAAGAAGGTCTGCCACGCACCCGCCTCCAGCTCATCCAAGCGCACAAGCAGGTCGAAATCCGACTCTGTGAAGTCCCGATCCATCAGGCTCAGCCGCAGGTTGAGCAGGCTGAGCGGGCGGGCGGCGGCCACGGTTGCAAAGAGGGAGGCGCGGCGGGGGCGGCGGCGCGCAGGGGTGGAGGCGCCGCCGGCGGCGCCTGCGGCGCTGCCGGAAGCTGAGCTCTCCGTGTCGTCGTCCCCGCTGGCTGCGGACGAGTGCTGCTCCTGCATCCGAAAGGTGGGGCGGGGGCAGGGTGGAGTAAAGCCCACAGGCGAGGCGGGGCGGGGCTGCCCGCCTGCTGCCCACCTGCGCAGGCACGGCGGCACACATACGGTCCATGCAACTGCCTCCCTTCATGCACATGCCTGTGATGCTGCAGTTGATAGACCATTAGCCAGCCAGGCACAAATGAAGGTGTGTGCAAACGTAACTGCTGCACCTCATAGCACACCACTCACCGCTAGCTCCGTCAGCTGGCGGGCATATTCGTGCAGCGCGTACGCCCGCAGGCAGGTGGCCACCGCCAGAGCCGACAGCAGCGTCTGCAGCGGTAGGGGAAAACACAAGTGCAGGGGCAGGGGGATGTGATGAGCGCGGCCAGGAGGGAGGGAGGGCCATGCGGGCGGCACTGGGAGCGGCCAACCAGCGGGCATTGCCCACCCGGAGGGACATTTTGAAGGCCCATCAGGGCCGGCACTCACCATCATGACGAATGTGAGGGGCACAACACCGCTGAGGACCAGGAAGAAAGCGATGCCTGCAGGCAGGGGTGTGTGGGCGTTCACAATGTTGGGTGGCGTATACCGTGCCGCCCGCCTGCCTGCCGACAAGTGACCACCCACGGCTGCAGCCACACAGCGCTGCGTCGGCCGGCTCGCCGCCTGTCCCCGAGAGACATGTGTCCTTGGGGCGAACTTGCAACGCATATGCAGCGCAGGCCACCCCTCCTTCGCTGCTGGCATGTCACGGCCGAAGTCGCATGTGCCCCTACCTGCAAGCCAAGCGCCTTCACGGCGACCACGAGACCAAGCGGGCACGCATAGCCAGCCTTGGGCGGTCTGCCGCCACGGCACGTAGTCAGTAAGTAAAGCGGCAAGCTCGAGGGCCGAAGCGCTGCTTGCCATGCTCCTTTCCGCTTCCACTCTCCTGTGCTGCGGCCCGAGCGCCGGTGCAACGTCTCGAGCGAGCGTGGCCGCGGGCTTTGGAGCGCTGCCTGTGGATTCTTGCAGCGAAGCGGGCCAAAAGCGGCGTGCAATTGAATTTCAGCTGAATGGGTCCTCAGAAACCTCGCGCCTGGCCACGCGAAGGGCTGAGCTCATGGCAGCATGCACTGCCAGGCGGGCAGCGTCGAGGCGCTGGGTGACCGGTACCCGGCATGACTGCGAGTGCTGGGCAGCCTCTCTCCTCTTGCTGTCATGCCTGTTACACACATTTTTTGAAGCACACTAGATGCAATTCAACTACACCACCTCTTCAGCGAAGCTGGCTCCGTGCAGTGGCCGCCACAGGCGCCGACCGCTCGCCGCCCACGAGCGAATGCAAGTATGAGCACATGGCGGGCAGCCGACTGGCCACAAGTTGTGCACGAGCTGGGACCGCCTGGCGTGCCAGCTCATCAACCGATGAGCTGGTCCAGCTGGCGCTTGTCCAAAATGAAATCCTGTAGCGGTGGAAGGGAGGGAGGAGGGGCGGGCAGTGGGGCTTGTGCGAGACCTCGTTGGGCACGCCGCTGATGAGCTGTCGGGGCCTTGCTTAGGAGGCAGCGAGCTGGTGGGCAGCACAGGGCGCCGTGCCTCTAAGTCTGCTGGGCTTGCTTGCATGCGCCATGCAGGCCCCAGTGCCAAAGCATGAGGGCAGCACACGTCCCGCAAAAGCGCGCTGCCAGCCTGGCACATGCAGGTGAGCGCCCCTCCCCAGAGGCGGCGCCTGCCCATGCTGAGGCTGCCCCGCTTGCTGCCGCCTGCCCTGATGAGACTACGCTGACCGCGTCGCCCATGCTGGGCCTGCTGGGCAGCCCTGCTGACCTGGCGGTGGTAGAACTCGGTGAGCTGGCGGTAGACGTAGGAGGGGATGAAGCCGTGGCCCTGGTCTGAAGGGGGGGCAAGCAGGGCAGTTACGCAGGCAGGGGGTTGCGGGTTACTTGCATAGGGGGGGACAAGGCAACAGGGTTGGGGCGGGCGCAGGACGGCACATGCAGCTGTAAGCCTGCTTGCCAGGCTGCTGTTCTCTGCGCACTCACTGAATCGACACAAAGATAAGTGCGGCTGCACAGGCGCACCGACCCACTGCACAGGCGCACCGGACCCACCTGTGACAAACAGGCTGATCAGCTCTGGCGGCACGTAGTCGTAGCAGGGGTTGGCCACCTGGAGGGGATGGGCGGGAGGGGGGTCGGGAGGGCAGAGCCACGGAAGGGTTGGCAGGGCGGCGCAGTGGCCGGCAGGTGGTGGCAAGTCAAAAGGGCAAGCGGGCAGGCAGGCAGGCAGGTGGGCAAGCGGGCAGGCGGGGAGGCAGGCGGGCAAGTGGACAGGCAGGCAAGCAGGTGGTCAGGAAAGCAAGCCGGGGGCATTGGCAGGCAGCCGCCCAGCCTCTCAGGAGGAAGGGCACTGGCAGCCAGCACCGCTCAAGCGGCGCCCCGCCTCCTCACTCCAGCCAGCAGCAGACTGCCCCGGCTCACCGTCAGTTCGGGCAGGCCCCTCGGCAGGCCGTGCTTCCACTCGTCCCCCTCCTCAGCCTGCAGGCGAAGAAGCAAGCAACACATTGCACCTCACGCACTGCCCAGCGCCTGCAGCAAGCGCACTGGCCGCTACGGCTGCAAGCCGCCACCGCTGGCCGTGTATAGCGCAGCGCTCAGGTGCGCCGCCATTCAGTCCTGAGTGCGCGCACGCATGCCGACGGATGCCCACCCGCGGTACACGCTGGCCGGCATCTGAATGAACAACCTGCGCCGGCGTTAAGCACTGTGTGGTGCACCCCCCGCTTGCTGTGCTGCGCTGCGCTTTGTGCTCCACTGCCGCTCCCGTCGCCGCGCAGCTCACCAGCCTCCCTCAACCCCTCCCCACCCTGCTCAACCCCGCCCCACCCCGCTCAATCCCCCCCGCCCAATCCCTCCCCACGCCTCACCAGCCTGAGCAGCGCCTCTGCGCGCGCCCGCCGCGGCAGGCCCACCGCCTCGCTGTCGTAGGGCAGCAGGTCGGCGGGGTCGCGGAAGTCGTTGAAGTTGACGGCTGCACGGACAAGACCACACAGGCAGTACGGGTGAGCAGTACAGATTCAGGGCAGGTGGCGCCATGAGTGAGGTTCAGATGCACGGTTGGCTAGAAGGCAATATTGCAGCTGAAGGCCGCGAGGGGCAAACAAGGAAGGTGCAGGTGGTGATGTCAACAAAAGGATTTGGCACATTTAGGTCACACACTGTGCCCAGCCCCGGAACACACGCGCCCGCGCCCAGCTGAACACAGCGTGCACCAATTGCACCCATGTGCACACCCCACACACGGACGCACCGGGGTTGTGAGGGAACAGGGTTGAGAGCTTGTAGATGCCGCAGAGCACGACAAAGGGCACGGAGTGGCGGCGGGCAGCCATGGCCACAATGTGCATGCCCACAGGCGCCATCACGCCGCCGTTGGCCAGCAGCGCCTGCGCTGTCGCCACCACCTGCACCGGGAGGCGGGAGAGCGGGGAGGCGGGAAGCCGGGTGGGTGAGCGCGGACGCACATGCAAACAGGGGTGGTGTGGTGGGGCCAGGCGGGCAGGGGAGCGCTGGCGGGTGAGGAGGAGGAGGAGAAGGAGGAGGAGGAGGACAACATAACATTGCACAGCCCTCATTCACCAGACTTGCGGCCTTTGGCTAACGTTGCATCAGGGACTTTAAAGCTTGTAAAGCGTTTTCGTTATGCACCAAAGTTTGTTTCTAACCTAGGCCCCCACCTTGTTGACGCGCGCCATCATGGCAAAGACGGCGGAATCCGGGATGAGCGTGGCGTGGATGCCCAGCGCCGCCAGCTCAGCCGACATCTGCTGCCCCTGGTAGGTGGGGGAGGCCTCGGCGACCACCACCTGCGCTGGGACGGCGGGTGGGCAGGGTGGAGAGAGGGGGAGAAGGTGGGTGGGGGACGGGAACAGAAAGGCGAGGAGAAGGGGTCAGCGGGATGCAAGGGGAAGCACCAAGGCGGGCGGCAGCCCATTGCCGCAAACACCTGACCAGAGGCCGGCGGGGAGGCGGTGTGAGGTGGGGTAAGGAGTGAGGAAGGGGTTGGCGATGCGCGGGCGCCGGCTGCCACTATAGCTGCGCCATGCTGACTCGCCCGACCACTGCCCCCCCAACTGCCTGCCTGCCTGCCTGCCCCCTCCCACCTCAAAGTTGCGCTTCTCCGCGGCACGGCGCAGGAAGTGCAGCACGGTGCGGGAGTAGCCAAACACGAGCACCACCTCGTTGGCGTGGATGTGCTCCACCGCCTGTGGCACGAGGAGAGGTGGCACGAGGAGAGGAGAGGAGCGGGGGTGCGTGGGGAGGGAGGGAGCACGTGAAGCAGGCGGGAGGGAAGCGGCCACCACATCAGCGCGCAGGAAGGGGGGCAGGCCATAAAGTGCGAGGTGCGAGTCATCAAATCAAACACACCAGTTTCCAGCTCAGGTGGGCAGGCCACGTCGTTTGTCCGCCCGCACTCCTCCTCACACACCGCCCGCCCAAACAACGCGCGCCGCGCACACACACACACACACACACACACACCTCCCGCCCACCTGCGAGGCAATGGAGTCATCAATGTCTTTGAGCTCCTGGATCAGGTCGTTCACGCCGTCAATCACTTCCTGCTTGCGGTCCCACTGCGCCGCCCGCCCGCCCTTGCGCTCCTTCTCGTCCAGCGAATTCCGCCGCCCGCCGCCGGCGCCGTGCTGCTGCGCGGGCGGCGACTGCTGCTGCTGCTGCTGCTGCTGCTGCTGCTGCTGCGTGTACGAAGGGGCAGCAGCAGTCATGCCCGCCGCCTCCATGGCCTCATCCACCGTCCCTTGGTCCAGCAGGTTGTGCAGCGACAGGGTGCGGGAGGAGGCGCCGGCAAAGGGCGGGCGGAAGGCCTTGGAGAGGCCGCCCACGGAGCCGGAGCCCGCGGAGGTCATTTCTGCTCAAGGCGGGGGGCGGGGGGCAGGCAAGCGAGGGCACAGGGTGGGCAGGAGCTTGCAAGGCGACTAGCGCAGGGCACAGCTGCTGCCAAACCACATCCTGGCAGCCGCGCCAAGGCGCCGCACCCACCGGCAAGCAGTCCAGCCCGACTCGCAGCGCCAGCTGTCACTAAACGCACCGACTGAATCATCAAAGAATCAACAGCCAGTACGGCTAGCAGCTGCACCTGGCCCCGCCCCCGCCATCAAGCCACCGTCCTGCTCCTCCAGCTCCGCCTGACCTTCAAACTCTGTCTCTACCGTAGACGCCAAGGCAGCCCACCTAGGCCCGGCCACCAAATAGTCGTCCTGCTCTCACACTGCGTGCAACCTGCCAACCTTGCCTGTACTTGAATAAATAAAAACCAGCAGCAGCCCACCTGCTCCTGCACCCGCCACCAAGTCGTCGTCCTGCTCCTCCCGCTCCGCCTCCATCTCCTCCCGGATGATGTGCATCACGCGCCGCACAATGTTGCCAATCACCAGCTCTGCAGGAAGGTCGGGTTGACGTCAGCAACAAGGGCTGGGCACGCCGGCGGATGTCAAAAGCAAGAGCTGGGAACAACCGCATGACAGTGGCGTGCAGCGGAGGCGCACGGCAGGGCGGCGGCAGCGGCAGCAGCACACTGCTGGCTAGAAATGGCAGCAGCGCTTCCCTGCTGCGCCTTCTTACACACCCAGCCTGTTCCGTGAATGCGGGTAGGTCAAGCACTCGTTTCCAGAACAAAGGCAGGCTTGCTGAGCCGCCCCAAAGCCCCACCCGCTCAGAGGCGACCTGCCAGGGCCCCGCCATCGCCCTGCCCGCCCCACGCACCTATGGGCTTGGCCGCCTGTATTCTCAGGCCCACGCGCTTCACCTCCGCCAGCATGATCTCTGGGGTGCTGAGGCGGGAGGAGGTGACCAGCTGGCGCAGGAGTTCGGCCGTCCCCTTGGCCGCCGCCAGCGTGCCGTCGGTGCGGCGGTCGGACAGGCGGCGGCAGAAGGCCTCCACGCGGTCATTGAACTGCACGCTCATGGCCATTGGCTACCCGAGCCGCCTGTGCCGCCCGCTGTTGCTACGGCTGCTTGCCCGGCGGCCACTGCCAGAAGTGTTGTGCGGGATGTGGCGCTGGCTAAGAAGCACCGCTGCAGCGACCACTTAGAGAAGGCCTGTTGAAAGAGAGCGACCAGCAAGCCTGAACACAGGGTGATTGAAGAACTGCTGCTGTGCTCGCATGCAGGCCTTTGAGGTTGCGCCGCTGCACTCTACAAGTGCCGATTGCCAAATAGCCGGTCATGCGCTGCAAGGATGAGGGCCAGCAAGGATGAGGGTCTAGCATGAGCGCGCTGTGCCGCCGCTGCCACCCGCCACCGCTCTCATTCATGATTGAGTCGTCCTCTTCTCTGCGCTGTGACAATTCACACTCAAACAGAACCAAACAACGGTGCAGGCTGAAGGATGAAAACCCAGCATGCAAGCGAGAGGTAGCAGCAGCAGAAAGCACGTGTGGACTGATGACTGGCAGCGTGCGCTCAGCTGCCGCCGCCGGCCGCCGCTGCCGACTTGTCCGCGCGGTCCTGCTGCCGCTGCTGCCGCTGCTCCTGCCGCTGCTCCTCCTCCTGCTCCTCCTCCAGCAGGTCCGACTGTGCCACCTCCTGGAGCGCGCCGCGGATCTTGGCGTGCCACTTCTGTGGGATCTTCACCGCCCCGCTGCCCTGGTCGATACGGGCGGGGGCGGGGGCGGGGGCCAGGGTGTCCCCCTTGGCAATCGCCTCCAGCAGGGCCTGCAGGGGTGGAAGGAAAAGAGGCAGAAAAGAAATAAATCTTGTTGGGCGAGGGGGTGATTGCTGGCAGGGTGCCTCCTTGGGGATCGCCTCCAGTGGGGCCTGCAGATGGTGCAGCGAGTGAAGGGGTGATGGTTCGGCTGATGATGGTCGCAAGGGGAGTAAAGAGGCAGATACACGCAGTGCAGGAGGCAGGTGCCTTCCTTGGCAATCGCTCCAGCAGAGCCTGCAGGCACGGAGGGGAGTTGAGGGGTGAAGGCAGAAGGCTTCACTCATCGTTCTGTGCGGCAATGGGCACCGGCCAACCCTGCACTCCCTCGCCCCTACCTGCACCCCCCAGGCCCACTGCGCACGTCCAGGCACCCTGGATCTCATCCTGTTTGTCACACCCCCATACGCATCCCCCACCCTCCCCCCACCGCTGTGCACACGCACTCACCGCCTTGTCGCCGCCGCCGCCAATGGCGCCGCGCCCCGCGTTGGAGAAGCCGTCAAAATCGACGCAGCGGGAGGGGTCTGTGGGGTAGCGGCGCTGGCAGAAGGTCATGAGGCGCTTGAGCGCCTGGATGAACTTGCGGGTGGCCTCGTCGTTCATGATGTGCGCCTGCGGGGCAGGGAGACGAGTGTGCAAAGGGGGCGGGGAGGGCTTGTGTGTAAGGGGTTGCATGCGCCTGCCGGGCAGGGAGAGAAGCGTAAGCAGGAGGGATGAGGGGAGGGGTGAGGGCTGGATGGCTGGGAACTCGGGGAGCGATGTGAGCATGCAGGCGGGAAGAATGCGTGCAGACGTCCCAGGTAAGTGAGCGGGAGGGCAGGGGTGTTGTGTGAGCGAGGGCGTTCACAATATGGGCGTTCAGACACCAATGCAGGCATTCAAAGTTCAGGAAACACAGAGCAACACAGCGCCGTACAGCCATTGGCGCAGCAGCAAGAGCAGCAGCCCAGGCAGCGGCACAGCAGCATGGGAGTACGAGGGCGGCGGCACAGCCACTTCACCAGGGCAGCAGCAGCGGCCCTGGCGGCGCACCACTGCCGAGGAGGCGCCCAGCCGAATCTTCTCGCGCGCCGAGCGCTCGTGCAGGCCGACTTGGGTGACACCGATGGGCCAGGCGGCGTTGCCCACCGACACACCCATGTAGATCTGTGGGGTGGAGCGGAGGGGGGGAAGAGTGTGAGTGGGTTGGGATGGGATCGGGTGGGCTGAGATGGCACGTGGGGCTGACACGCCCACGCAGATCTGTGCTTCAGGGAAGGAAAGCAAGGAGAGGGGTGCCAGGTGGGGCGGGGGGAGCCTCCCAACAGGGGAGCGGAGCAAGCCATCACGTGGTCACAACAGCACGCAACGCTTGCGCCCCACCTCGTACGCTGCCAGGTGGTTGTGCTGCTTGCACATTCCCGCCACCTCGTCCCTCGTGACGAGCAAAACCACACATCAGCACACAACACACAGGCTCACCTCGTACGCTGCCAGGTAGTTGCGCTGCTTGCACAGGTCCACAATCATCACCAGCCCCGCCAGCAGGGAGGGGTCTATAGAGGGGGAAGCGGAGGGAGGGCGGATGGTGGGAAGGGGGGCGGGGAGAGGGAGAGTGCAGTCGGGCGCGGCAAGCAAAAGCCACAGGCCAGCCAGCAGCGAGGGGGCTGCCAATGGGGGGGCCGACGGGGGGCAGGCGGGTAGGGAGAGGCTGGGGAGAGGCACAGCCAGACACGGCGAGCACAAGGCAGTCGATTGTCACCAGGCGCGAGAGGGGTCTGGGGGGGGGGCCACCCCTCACTACAGTCGCCGCCCCACCCACCCAGGCTGCGGTTCTTGAGTCGCGAGTACAGGGGCTTGAGGTACTGCTGCGTCTCCTTGAAGCGCATGTCGGCCTGGTAGCCTGGGCAGGGGACAGAGCGGAAGTGCAGCCAGCGGGCACAGGCAGGAGTAGGCAGGTGGGTCACTGGCATTGATGCAGGCAACACAGCGCCCGGTGCTGGGCTGCATAGCCCTGCCCGCGCTACAAAGCACGATAGCCCCGTGCCGCGCCCCAGCTGCCGCCTGCTGCACCACGCCGGCCTCGTTGTCCAGCTCAGCCCAGTCATGCCACCTTCCCCACATCCGCTAAAAGAGAGCTCACCTGCTGCGGTGGTCTTGATGTCCTCTGGGCGCGCCTCCAGGTCATCCTCCCAGTCCTGCACAGCGCGGAGAGGGGCGGGCAAGCCAAAGAAAGAGCAGGTGAGGCGGGGGCTCGGCGCCATCCTCCCCAGTCCTGGAAGCAGCGTACGTTAAAAGGCAAGACCACCTCAACCACTGCTTGGTGAACCTGTCAACAACAACCCCACCCCCCCTCCCCCACACACACGACCTGCAGTCACCCCTTGCTATCACATCCAGTTGACCGCCCCTCTCAACCCACCTCCCAGCCCATGTTTGGGCCCCAAGATTGCCCGTGCTCTTCCACATCAATTTCCATTCCTCCGCAGCCAGCCCACCTTCATCCACTTCTTGATCCACTTGGCCACCCGGTCCTCCACCGGCATCGTCTTCTCCTTGATCGCATCCGCAGCAGCAGCAAATGCGTCCATCAGGCGCTGCAGCAACATGTGCACGTGGCAGAAACGGGCGGAGAAGGAGAGGTGAGAGAAAGAGGAGTGGAGGAGGGTGTTGAGGCCGCAGCACAGCTGACCGCACTATCTGCGCCTGCAAGTCCACCTCTCATTCAGGCAGCTGCTGCACACCTGCCCCCTCCGACACACACATTGTTTCTCCCAGCCAGGAGGCCGCCACCCCCAGCAGCCCCCAAAGCAGCCAGCAGGGGACCAGCAGCCAGCAGCACAAGTAAACCTGCAACAAAGAGCACCCACCGGCCGCTCCAGATCCCTCTCATCCAGTACTGCCCAACCCCTGGCAGCCCCCAAGCAAGCAGCAGCAGCAGCAGCAGCAACAGCAGAGGGCAGAGGGTGCAGCTCTGCACGAGGAGCACCCACCTGCTGCTCTGGGTCCAGCTCAGCCATAGTGCCCACCTGTCGGACCCCTAGGACAGCCAGCAGCATCAGCAGCACCACCAACCTTGCGAAGAAGCACCCACCTGCTGCTCTGGGACGGGCTCAGCCACTACTGCTCACCTCCTGGCAGCCCCCAAGCATCCAGCAGCAGCACCAGCTGCAGCAGCAGCAGCAGCAGCAGCAGCAACAGAGGGAGCACCCACCTGCTGCTCCGGGTCCAGCTCAGCCAGCGCCGTCTCCTCCCCCTCCCCCTCCTGCCTGCCCGCCCCCTCGCCGCCGCCGCCTTGCCCCGCCTTGTCGCCGCCGCCGCCGCCCGCCTTGGCCCCCTCCTTCCCCTTCTCCTCCTTCCCCTTGTCCTTCCCCTTCTTGCCCGCCACCACCGCCGCCTTGGTGGCTGCCACCTTGGCGGCGGCTGCCTCCCGCTTGAACTTGATGTGCAGGTTCTCTAGCTCGCCGCCGCCCCGGGCCTCATCCTCCACCTGTGCACAGGGCGGCGTGCAGCAGGCAGGGCGGCGGCAGGTCGGGGCGGGGAGGAGGAAGGGAGGGAGGGGCCAAGCGGGCAGCAACAACAGCAGCTGTGGGAAGGAAAGCTGACTTGCAATGCAGCAGCGGCGGCAACAGCAGCGACAGCAGCAGCGACAGCAGCAGTTGCAGCAAACGACAGGCTGCTGCCGGAGCAGCGGCAGCGAAAGCAGCGGCGCCAGCTGTCCCGCTCCGCTCCATTCCCACCCACCTGCACGTTACTCTCCGCCAGCAGCATGCGCTCCAGCCGGTGCTCATCTGTCTCCCCAAACAGCGTCGCCGGCTCGCCCAGGGCACGCAGGCGACGCACGACCTCCTCCCGCGGCAGGCTGGCGGCAGGCGCGGCGCCGCCGGCGCGAGAGTCCGGGCGTAGCGGGTCTCCCATGCGGCTGGCAGGGCGTGAACCATCCGAGTCAACGCCGTCCTGCTGCCGCCGCTTGGCCTCCTGCAGGGGTCCGGGAGAAGCAGGAGGAGAATGTGCAAGGGAGCATGGAGCTAGCCACCAGCCACCACCTGTGCCTATTATTCACCTTTTATTCCAGCAGCGGAACAACCCCGCCGCCGCCACCGCCAATGGGGCGCCAAGCAACACCGCGGGACCCACCTTCGCCTCCCGCTCGCGTGCCTCCTCCGCCCGTAGCTTGGCCAGCCGCAGCTCCTCGAGTTCCGAGCGCTTCACATACTTTTTGCCCCTAAACTCCTCCTCCGTGGCCTTCCGCTTGGCGGCGATGAGCTCCTTGAGCTTATCCATGGACGTGGTAGCGCGAGACACCTCGCTCGGGGGCGCCCAACCTTCGTGCCCGCGGAAAACTCTGTTAGGCACGCTGTCGCCGTAGCG
Organism: Micractinium sp. NFX-FRZ; assembly: GCA_029339195.1. Lineage (NCBI taxonomy): Eukaryota > Viridiplantae > Chlorophyta > Trebouxiophyceae > Chlorellales > Chlorellaceae > Micractinium > Micractinium sp. NFX-FRZ. The sequence continues at coordinate 27,709 of JAPTJF010000621.1, forward strand.
AGGATGATGAAAGATGGATGGAAAGGGCAACGATAGTTAATAACGGTTAGCGGGTGGTACTCAGCCGAGAGGCCCGCAAGGAGCTGGGGGATGGGTGCCGGCGGTGACGTGGCAGGGCGACAGCACGGCAAACCACAGCAGTGTGAGTGGCACACGTTGAGGGGCTTGGAGATGTGTTGTAACGCTTGCAGACTACATTGTCTTGGGCAAGTGCTGTCAATGTGGCATCGACGACTTGTTCTGCCGACTGAGGGCCGAGGTAAGACCCCGCTGGCCGCCCAGACTTGCCCCTGGCGAAGCTCCAGAGATGGGTGGCCACCCAGCGGCCGCAGCTGCGGGCTGGCCTGGCAGGCAGGAGACAGAAGGTTACGAAGACTCCATTGTGTTGGATTTAACGGCAAGCTTGCTGGAGCATCGCTGCTGGGGGGCAGCTGGCCGCCCCGGCGCCAGGCTGGCGGACTTTTAGCGCGCAGACTTTTAGCGCGGATGCACCATTCCTGCCACTCTGGCACCGCTCCCGTGCCTCTGGGCTGTCCCAACCTGTCACGTATGTGTCAGTCTTGGTGTGGGCGGGGAAGCAGGCTGCCTGGCCTCCTGGGTGGGGCAGGGCAAGCTAAAGGTCCGGCCGCCCGGCTGGCGGACTTTTAGCGAGGCGCAGGGGGCGGTGCAAATGACGCGTGCACCGTCTGTCAGCCAGCCTAGCTGGCCTTTTGCCCCAGGGAGGCCCCATTTCACCTTTGTAGAACCCAAGTGGCAGGAGCACAGCTCCACAGGCAGGCGCCGCCGACTGGGTGGGGCAGGGCGCATCATTTGCATGCCGCTGAGGTGGCAGGCGGTG
>JAPTJF010000622.1:0-28213 GCA_029339195.1 Micractinium sp. NFX-FRZ
CTCTCTGCTGCTGGCAGATGGGCAGACGCATTCTGCCCCGTCCTACCTGAGCGGCACCATCAGCCACTTGAGCGGCTAATGCTGGCATTGCTAGGGAAGGCGGAAGGGTGGGAGTTGTCGTGATGGGGCCAGGCCGCTGGAGATGCCCAGCCTTGGCTGGAAGTCTGCCGGTGTGTTGCTCTTCTCTGCAATCCGCCGCCGCCGCCGCATGCTCCTGCTGCACCCCTCATCCAGGTGTCCGTAAGCGAAGGCCCCTGCCTTGCTGTTCCAGCCTCCCCTGGGCTGTGTTGTGGGTGGCATGCACCCTTTTCTCGCACCTAACGCTTCCATCTCTGCTACAAAGCATCTTACACCCCTCAATGAACGAACCTTAAATTTCACATGAATTCTAGCCCGGAAAACGGAGACAGATGCAGTATGCGCATGTCACGCATGTCACCGGGCTCGCTATGCTCTCTATCTCTCAGGCTCAGGCTGCCCCACACATTTGCCTTACTTAACCTAACCTAAGGTAAGGCTCACACACCACCACCCCCAGGCAGCGGCCGCCAGCTTGTGGGTGATGACGCATTGCTGCACCATATGCGTGCACTGGGCGTAACATTGCTGTTCTTAGCGCCCCCTACCGCTGCCGCTGGCTGCGCTGCTGCTGGCCCCGGCGGCGCCACCGCTGCCACTGGCGGCCTGGCACTTCCGCTTGTGCTGCTGCCAATGCGAAGTCTGGCACTGCCGGCTGCACACACGCACACCGGGGAGGGGCAAGCGGCAGGGTGCGTCCCATGGGCGTTGACGAGAAGATGTATGCGTGCAGGGCACGGCATGCAGCAGGCAGCACAGCCCGCTGGTAAGCTGACCACGCTGCACAGTGCGGCGCAGAGCAGCGCAGCGCGGGGCAGCGCACCTGCAGTAGGCCACTTGCTTGCACCGAGAGCAGCGCTTGAGCCCCATGCGGATCATTCCGCACCCATGGCACGTGGCGTCCTCTGCCAGCTGGCTGTACGTCTCTGCCAGGTCAGCCCTGCTCCTCTCAAGAAGCCCCTTGGTCTCGGTCGGTATGGGCACCTGCACGAGCGTGAGGGGTACCCCAAATCGCTGCCATTCAATCACACCCTGTCTGCAACCGGCGATCACGGATGAATTAGAATATGGTCCATTCCACGGAGCGCCACAGACAAGTGCACGGGGGCAGGTCTGCTGCCTGCCTGGCGTTCGAGCATGTCTTTCCAGCACGCCTGCCTCATTGCTCAACCTGCCAGCTCGCCCACCCGGCCAGCCGCCACGCCCACCCTGCCATGCTGGCCCTGCTGCTGCCGGTACCAGACACCTCTCCAGGCACTCTTGCTGGCAGCCAAGCACCCGCAGCGCCCTGACGTGTCTGGCGTCGGCACCTCCACCCTTTCCGCCCCGCCTCTGCCCATGCACACTCACATGGAAGGGTAACCCCTGCGCGCGCGCCTGGTCCAGCACTTGCTGTATGTGGTTGGAAGTTGCATGGTACATGTGGCACATGCTGGTGGGGCACCACACGCGGAAGCGCCGCTCGCAGGCCTGCTCCCAGGGGCGGGCTTACTCGGGCGGGGTGGGTTCATTGGGGGATGTGGGCGGCTGCAAAGGCTTGGCTGGAGTCTGCTCTAAATAGAAAACAAAGCAGCCTCGGGTGGGCCGGCAAGAGCTGCCAGCCAACAACACCGTGAAGCAGAGCTGGCTCGAGGGGTGCCTGCGTCGCAATACTCCGCCTTGCGACCAAACAAAGACAACACAGAAAATAAAACAGACTGCCAGCCCAGGCACACGCAGGCCCGCCAGCCCCACCTTTGCCTCCCGCTGAACATCCGCGATCTGCTGCAGCGTGAAGGTGGGGCCGCAGCCGCCCTGCTCAATGGCGGGGTAGTGCTTGATCCAGGCGATGCCAAGCATGAGCGTGTCGCCGCTGGCCTCGGCCAGCTGCAGGGTGAGGGTAAGGGTAGGGTGAGGGTGAGGGTGAGGATGGGGATGGGGATGAGGGTGACGCGCGGTGAGGGGACAGGAGCAGGGAGGGGTGGCATTTAACAGAGTGCTGCCGCTTGCTGGCGCAAGTCTGCCAACGCTCCAGGACTATCACCATGGGAACACCGGCCCGGCAGCCCAAAGCGAGCCGCCGTCACACACCACGACCACCCCGCACCTCCTTCATGCGCTGCAGGTCGGCCCAGGCCTCCCGCGGCTGCGCCAGCGCAAAGTGGGCGCCGCTGGAGACAAAGGGGCCCATGGGGCTGGCCGGCAGCAGGTCGGACATGCGCTGCCCCACCTGTGGGTCGGCAGGGGAGCAAGAGGGTGCGTCAACCTGAGGGCCTGGGGTTGAGGAAGCGATTTGGATTTGGAGCCAAGGGGTATTGAACAGGTACCGGACAGGACTGCCTGCGGGGTGATGAAGGGTTAAGGGGAGGTTTTGGCATGCATGCCAGCGGCAGCACGCAAATGGGAACCCACTGCAATCAACCCCACAGCAGCAACAGGGTCGAGCTGTGTTCCCCTCACAGTACATCAATCACCGACCTGCAGGTTGAGGCGGTACGCCTCCTCCGGGCTGGGCTGCCAAAGGGGGACAGGCCCGGGACGGAGGAGAAGAGCAGCGCATTGGCGGTCTGCCAGCGCAGCAGGTAGCAGCAGAAGAGGAGGGCCTCAAAGGACAGCAGCAGGCCGCTACCGCTGCCGCTGCTGCCGCTGGTGGCAGCGTCGTTGAGCCGCGCCAGCTCAGTGCGCAGCTGCTCTGCCACCTGGCGCCGCTCCAGCAGCTGTATGAGCTTGCCCGCCAGTCGGTGCACGTGGGGCAGCATGCTGACCATCTGCCGCTGCTCCTTCATGGCTGCCGAGCGCAGGATGATGCAGGCGGCGGTGGCCTTCAGAACCGAGGGCAGCTGCGGACAGGCGGGTGGGGCAAAGGCAGGCGGGCAGGCAGGCAGGCGGGGAGGGCCGTGAGAGTGCTCGAGCAAGCAGGTGTTGGCGTGCATGGCACAGTTCGGTGGGCGGTGCAGGGAGGTGAAGGGCGGGCGGGTGGGCGGGCGGGCGGGCGGGCGGGCGTGGAGGTGTTGGGCGGGCACGCAGGCAGGATGCCAGGCAGGCGGGCGGGCAGGTGGGAGGGCTGGAAGGAAGGAAGAGACGATGGGTGGGCGGGCCAGAACAAAGCCAGGCAGGCAAGCAGGCAGATGCCAGTCATGTGGCACCTCAGGCTCCGGGTCGGCCTCCCGCACGTAGGCGCTCATGCCGCCCCCCTCCACATCGGTAAGCATGAGAAATGGGCAGAGGGACACGCAAAGCGTGGGAGCCAGGAGTGGCTGCGGGCGGGGAGGGCGGGAGGCGGGGGCGGTGGTCTGGTGGGGGCGGGTCTGTATCGCGCACCGTGCCGGCAGGCGTCACACTGCGCGCTCCCCACAGGGCATGCAAGGGCAAAGCAAAGCAAGGTGCGGGTGGCCGCCTTTTGAACAGCCTTCGTGTGAGTGCACAGGAACGTCGGCGCGGGGCGGCCTGATGCCTTGAACCTGTGCTCCAAGTCGTGCTGTCATGTGTACAGTCGCGCTTCTCATTGGAGCGTCACAGAGCCCACAGGCACGCATGCCGTCAGCGGCTGCCACCCTCCCATGTCACCGCAGTCCACCAAGCAAGCTCAGGCGCTGGTCCTGTTCTGCTGCACACAAGCTCAGAGAGGCAAGCACAAGGCCAGCAGCTTACCTCTTTTTTGAAGAGGCTGTACGAGTCGAGCGGCAGCGCCACCTGGGCGGCGACGATGCGCGCCAGGGCGGGCGCCTGCTGCGCATCCACGTCGGGGCCCAGCCGCGGGCCGGTGGCGGGGTCAAAGTCAATGGAGAAATCCTCGGTGAAGAAGCGCCAGGCGTGGTCCAGCAGCGCCTGGTGCTGCAGGAAGGCCGCCACGTCAGCGCCCCGCTCCGCAGCGGGCAGCGCCGCCGCCTTCTCCAGGCGCCGCAGGTAGTACGACGGCTGGTCCATGCTCGTGCCCGCGCTGCGTGGCGAATGGGCCAGGAGGGAGGGGAGCGAGGGCCGGGTGTGAGCGAGGGTTGGCGCGGGCTGAGACGGAAGCTTGGCTTGCAGCAACAGTGGCGGTGGCGGTGACCGGCGGCGGCGCCAGTAGTCCGGCGGCGGTGCTGGCCCCGTCTCGCTTTGCTCGTGGACACTGGAACACTACATGATAGCCCCTCACCCACCCTGTCGAGCCTGACATGGCGCCAGGGGTTCTTCTGCAGTGCGTGCACAACGCTCCTCAGCCGCAATGGGGTCGACTCTGACCAGAGTCGACCCTCAGAACACTAAAGGCTGGATGTTCTGGAGACAAGAACAGTCAGGGGCGCGTCTCAGAGTGCGTCGGTGCGCAGCTGTGCCACGGCACGCTGGGCGACAAAGTTGTGTGCACTTGTCACTGGGAGGCGCACATTAGTGTCGGGAGCGCTTCCCGCGGCGGAACATGTCCACAGTTTAGCGGTCAACTGGCGGTACTGCAGCTGGCGGCAAGACGACCCCATGCAGGCTGCATGCGAAGCAAAGGACGGCATGCCAGCTGGTGGGGCGTCACAGAGTCATTGTCTGTCCGAAGAGTAACAGTTGCAAGCTTCCGACAAGTGAAGGTGGCAGGACAGGGCTGAGCGCGGTGTGTCACGAGCGCCTGGAGCGGCAGGGCCAATGCTCATGAGCCTGTATCTCTACAGCGCCAGGAACTGCAGTTCCAGCTGTCGACTATTAAACACCTGCAAGCGTTGGCGGTTTTCACGACAGCATGCGCTGCATCAGCGAGGTCTGCGGGCATCGGCTGGGGCAGATACGCCACTGTCACGGTGGATACGCCACCGTCACGGTGGATACACTCTAGACGTAAAGAGCGCTGGTTCACACCAGGCAGCTGTGCAACCAACGCTCGATGGTTTGCTGGCATTTACGTGCCTCACATGAGCTGCCCCCCCCCCTTGTGCCATGCAACCGGTTGCTCGACCAGCTGCAGGGACGGTGCCCCAGCTGGCACCGAGATTTGCCCCAGGCAGCTAGCTACACGGCGAGTTCCTCGTATCTATTTATTTCACGGCGCTGGGTGCTTGTCTGCTTCTTCAACTCCAAAGCAGCACCCAGTTATTTTCTCACGACTTGTCCACCGCGCCAGCCAAACCAGCCGGTGGGCCAGCCAGATGTCCTTGACAGCCATGGCATCCAGGAACGTGCTCACGATCCGGCCAGCGGCTTGCTCCAGCGGGCTGGCGCGGCACGGTGCACGCCGCGGGCTGGCCGCCTCGCGCTGCAACAGCCGCGCTCGGCAGCTGCTTGGCGTGCGGGCACGCGGTTCTCTGAGCGGGAGCCTGAGCGGCAGCATGGACTTTGATGAGCCGACAGCAGAGGACGCGGCGGGAGCGGCGGCCTTGGCGGCGGCGGCGGTCGAGCGCCTTGCCCTGTCCGCCGCCACCTCGCAGCACCTCCCGCCTACAGCGTCAGCGTGGCTCATGAAGCAGCACGACGCGGTGGTGCCCGCCGCAGCCAGCACAGACAGTGGCGCAGACGGCGCGGCCGGCTCCTATTTCAGCAGTCTGCTGGAGATGATCCCCCTGAGCCCCCGCACCCGCGGCATTGTCATGCTCAACCTGCTTGTGCTGCTGGTGGCCAGCAACTGGGTGAGTTGGCATTCAGCAGTTTGATTTCCCAGAAACTGAACTTTGGCGGCGAGGAGAGGGTGCGCCTGGGCAACAAAGGCCTGCCAGCCATGCAGCCTCCTTCCACTCATGCCGGATTGCTGCCAACACCTTGCTAGGGCAGGCCCTCTTGTCAAGCCACTGCCCCTGGCGGCCTCCGCCCCTTCCCAACTCCCGCACACCTCCTCCCAATGTCCACCCATGCAGGTGGTGGTCAAAGACGTGGGTGCTACCTATGACCCCTTTGGTTTTGCCTTCCTGCGCTTTGCCGTGGCGGCAGCAGCCCTGAGCCCCTTCCTGAAGGCGGCCTCCAAGGACAAGCGCATCATGCGGGCAGGCATGGAGATTGGCCTGTGGACCGCAGCAGGTGGGGTGGGCGCCTGGGTGGGTGGGTGAGTGGGGACGCAGTGCGTGCGGGCCGGCCGTCCCTTGCCGCGCCGCCTGCGCTCTGCCTGTGAACCCGCTCGCCAACTCTGAGCGCACCCGCCGAGGCCACCAACCGTCTGCGCTGCCGCCTGCCTGCCCGCCCGCCCGCCTGCCATCCGCTGCCCTGCAGGCTACATTGCGCAGTCTGCCGGGCTGCTGACCACCGACGCCTCCCGCGCCTCCTTCCTCTCCACCTTCACCGTCCTCGTGGTCCCCTTCCTCGCTGGCATCAGCGGCAAGGGCGTCTCAATTGTCACCTGGGCCAGCTGCGTCGCCGCCCTGCTGGGCGTGGGCCTGCTGGAGCAGAGCGGCGCCAGCCCCGGCATCGGCGACGCATGGAGCATGGTGTCGGCAGTCGCCTTTGGCGTCCAGGTCGGTGCACAGCCTCTCCCCCTACTCAGTCCTCTCCCTATCTCCCTGTCTGCCCACCTCCCATGCGAGCACGCGCGCCACCCCAGCCTGCCGCTGCAAGGCTGCAAACGCCAGCTTGCTGCGCGAGCACACTGCCAGCAAGGCGGTCCGGCCCAGGATGCCTCGGCCCATGTGCTGCTGCTGCTGACCCTCACAAAGCCGCGCGTGTTTGCTGGCGCTGCTGCAGGTGTTCCGCACCGAGCACTGGGCCCGAATCCTGGGAAACAACTCCAACCTCTCCCTCATGTCTGTGGGTAAGTGCACCCCCTCGCCCGCCCAGGCTTACACCTCTTGCCTATGCATGCCCGTCCGGCTCCGGCGGGCTGTGGGCCGCACACGGGGAGCGTGGAGGGCAAGGCCTGCCTGGCTCCACCCACCATGCCATGCAGTGCTGGCGTCCACAGTGCCGTGTCGCTGGTGCCGCCATTGGCACCCTCATTTGGGTGTCCCCACCACCTCCTCTCTAGTCTCTTCCAATGACCAACCAACCAACCAACCAACCGCTTTAAACCCCTGCCCGCCCGCCTGCCCGCCTGCAGTGCTGACCACCACCATGATGTTCTCAGCGGTGGCGGCGGGCGCCGCCCACCCTGACGCCCTGGCCAACCTGCTGCACCACCCCAGCACGGGCATCTCAATGCTGACTGCCAGCAACGTTCCCTGGCACCAGGTGGGTGGTTTGATTTGAAATGGTGTGGAGGCTGCTGATGTATGTGCTGCTCATGGCAGCAGGTGCTGCTGCCTGCTGGTGCGTGCCAGCCTGAGTGCGGCCCAGGCCAGCTCCGTGTGCGTCGGGCAGCGTGGCGGGCCTGGACCTGGGCAGCGTGCCCGCTCCACTCCCTCGCCGTCCTGCCGCCGGCAGCAGGGCGCAGACGTGAAGACGCGGCCCGCTTGCTGCCCGGCGCCTTCGCCGCCCCCGCCCGCCGCCTGGTTTCTCGACCAACAAACCGCTCTGCCTGCTTGCCTGCCCACCACCAACCGTTGTACCTCCCCGCCCCTTCCTGCCCCGTACCGCCGCCCCCTCAGGTGCTGTACTGCGGCCTGCTGACCACGGACCTCACGCTGATGATGGAGGTGTTTGCCCTGCAAGACGTCTCCTCTGTGGATGCCGCCATCATCTACACTCTGGAGCCAGTGCTGGGCGCCGGCTTTGCCTGGGTGCTGCTGGGCGAGCGGCTGGGGCTCAAGGGCATGGCGGGGGCGGGCATCATCGTCGCCTCCTCCATGTTCAGCCAGCTGATGGGGAAGCCCGAGGGGGAGGGGGAGCAGGGCGGGGCGGCTGCCGGCAATCTGCTCAAGGGGGACAAGGCAGAGTGAGGGACGAATGAAGCGGGCTGGGGGGCCGGCCAGCCGGCCCTCGCGCAGCTTACGGCGCAGCTCGCTGTGAGACGTGTCCCCGCCCCCACCCGCCCGCCTGCTCGCAAATGCCCTTGAGCCCCAGCCTCCTCGCAAATGCCTCCCGCCCGGCCTCGCGCCGCCCTGAGAACCCCTGCCAGCAGGCCCCCACATCCCACACAACGCTTCTCTCAAACAACGTCACGCAACCAAACTCCTCTCCCCTGCGGCCGCCTCGGCACGCTGCCACCGCCTGGCCGCTGCGCCCTGCACCCTTGTTGCCTTGGCTCTGGCCACCACCAACACCCCCTCCTCCTTTCTCACCAGCTGTGCCCCTGCGCCCCCTGGGTGTTCAAGCATGTACCACATGTCACTGGCATTCCTTCGTAACCTCCTCTTCCTGCCTGCTTGTTCCACACAATTTTGCTGTCCCCCCACCCCCCAAAGAACCCGATCCGCTTGCCAACACCGACGCAGCGCCGACTCTCCTGCATGCGTTTTGCCACCCCCTGCATGCGTAATGTCCTGACGCACATGCGCCCCCCTTTTTTGCCTGTGCCAATGCTCACCTGTCGTCCCCAGTGCGGGCACCAGCCCGCGAATATCTCTTCGAGCACCCCCGTGCTCCCTCTGCCCACACCCTCCCTCCCCTTCTCCTCACTGCCACAACCCCTTCTCCCCCTCTTGACCGCCTCCCCTCCCCCCCCCTCGCGAGCGCCACTCATGCTCCCTCTGCCCACACCGCCCGTACTTCCGCTGGCTTTGATTAGCACTGCCATGTTGAGTGCCTTTGGAAAAGGCTCCTGCCCTGCCCTGCTATGGTCCACTTGAATTTGGAGCAGTACTACATGCACCCTTCCTCACTTTCACCTTTGTAAGTACACACGCTGTGCGTTTTCCGTTACTTAGCAGCGCGCTCCAGGCAGGGCTCTGGGCAGGGCAACTGGCTGACGGTCCCATTGTGTCCCATAAAAAGAATTGGTCGGTTATTGTGGGGCATCAAGGGATGGCGGGGGGGAGCATGAGCAACCATGTGAAAGCGAGGGGGGTGACCAATGGGGAGAAGGACAGAGGGCTGGGGCGGTGGGCGACAGCTTGCGGGAGAGGCAGAGACAGGTGGTAGTGTTGGTGCTGTGTCGAGCACAGGAGGGGGGACGGTGCGGCATGGCCTGCAACTGTTGGCAGTACAGAGGAGGACGTGCACTGCGCAGGACTACTGGGTGCAGGAAGAACGGGCGCGCCAGCCAGAAGGGCAAGCATGGCCAGCCGGCGTTCGGTCGGCACGCTCGGTTTGCCGGCTCAATCGGCAGCAACTGACACCGCCCGGCACGGCTCCTGGCGAGGCAGGGCAGAGGGGCAGTGCAGCAGCGCCAGCGGGCAGCCAAGGGCGGCACAGCATCGTTGTCTGTCATCCAACAGATCAAGCTGGGGCAGGGACAGGATTGGATGGGTGGGGCATGGGGTTCCGCCGCAAGGCCTGTGCATGTGCAAGCCTTTTGTCTTTCATCGGAGTGTCAGGGCTGGACTTGCATAAGGAATCAGGGGCAGGCAAATGCCACGTCGAATGGAATGGGATGGGATAAATCCCCTCACACACGAGGACGAAATGCGCACGGGAATAAAACTGGGGGCGGGGTCGGAACATGGCAGGAGGGAAAGGGGGGGCAGAGGGCGGCTGGCACGAGGGTGGCACCGCTGGATACCGGAGGCTGGGTGGTGGTGCTGGTACATCGGGAGCCACGAGTGCAGAGGCAACCAGGGGTGGACACATGGGGTGAAAGAACAGCAGGGGGCGGCGCAAGTGGGCCAAAGGGATACAAAGATGTTCAGGGAAGGAGGGCAGGGCTCGGAAAAATGAAGGGGCGCTGCTGCGCTGGGCAGCAGCTGGGCAGCAGCTCAACGTCACATGGCGTTGGGGTGACGTGGCAGAGTCCACAGGCTGGCTGGTAGCAAGGGGCGGCGCCAGCGGGGGGCAGCTCAGAAACAATGGGGTGGGTTTGGGCTTCGTGGGGAGGCCGGCAGACTTGGAGGGCAGCACAGCTTGGGCACAGAGAGGTGCAGCCGCAGGCAGGCGTAGGGGAGGCGCCAGGACGGGGCAGGGGGCCTTGCGCACCACGTGCCATGCCCTTTGCGGCGCGCTTTCTTCCCTGCGCCGCCTCCCGCCCGCTCACTCGCGCCCGCTGTTGGGGTTGGGCCCCCGCTGCTCCCCCTGCAGCGTCTGCCTCAGCTGCATGATGTGCTGGCGCAGGTGGCGGAGGCGGGGGTTGATGGCCACCGCCTGCTGGAAGGCGGCCAGGGCGCCAGCATTGTCGCCCACCGCGCCGCAGCACATGCCCATGCCGGAAGCGGCGGCAAAGTGGTACGGGTTCTGCAGCAGCAGCAGGGGGGGAGGGGGGCACAGGAGGGGGGCACAGGGTGGACCGCGTTGTGTTGCTGCCCAGGTTTGCTGGCTCAGGGGGGAACAAGCAGGGACGGGAAGCCGCATGCGGCTGCTGCCAGCCTGCTGCCCAGCAGGCACGGCGCGGCACGCCACCACCCGCCTCCGCCCCTCCCCAACCCACCATCCCCACCCAGCATCGCAGCACACCACCCGCCCCTCCCCAACCCACCATCCTGCGTCCCTCCCCCTCCCACCCACCATCTGGAGCACAATGCGGCAGTCTGAGATGGCGTCGGCGTAGCGCTGCTGCAGGTACAGCACAGTGGCGCGCTTGTTGTAGGCCTGCAGGCGGGAGGCAGGGCAGGCGGGGGGGGGGGGGAGTTGGCGGAAGGGGAGGGCGTGTAAGAACAGAGGCGCGACAGGAGCAGCACATTGACGCGCTTGTTGCAGGGCTGAGAGGGCTTTCCGGGTGTGGGGCGCGGTGTGAGGGTGGGAGGCCGGGTGCAGGGGCAGTCGGGCAGTGAGAGCCGAGAAGGGCGCGCTGTGCGACATGCCAGAGCGTCCCCCACACCCATCAGCCCCCCTGAGACACGTGGGCCTGTCGCACACATCACCACCACTACAGCCCCAGCAGTTGTCTGCACGCCGTGCTGGCCACTCCCACCCACCCACCCAGGTCTGCCCGCCTTGCCTGCCTCCCCACACTGCCAACCCCTCCCCCCCCGCCCTGACCTCTGCAAAGGTGGGTGCCGCCTTCACCATGTCATCAAACAGCTCCAGCGCCTGCAGGGGCGGGGGCAACACATTCAATGGACGGAGGCAATTGACGTAAAGTGTGTTCTAAAGTAAGTCGGTGTGAGTTAGCCGCCGATTTTGGGTCGCAGAGCACCAGGGCGGTGAAGAGCTCCTGCAGAGGCAGGGGCGAGGTTACGCACCCGGATTGCGTGCAGGCAGGTTTGAGGCTCAAGCCACTGGTGGCTTTGCAGCGATGAACCAAACAGCACCGGTTGAGCCAGCACTTGGACTGCATGCTGGCTAACGCACGCTCTCGCCCACCCCAGCCCCCCACCTAGCAACCCCCGCCGACCCGGCTGCCCACCCACCTGGTCCCACTGCTCCGGGCGGCGCATCAGGCTCACGCCCTGTGCCATGCGCTGCTTGAGCTCGGGCGTGGGGCAGGCCATGAAGAGGAGCCACAGGCTCTCCTCCGCCGCACCAGCCAGCACATCACCATCGTGCAGCGCCGCCGCCAGCGCGGGGGCGGCGTCCCAGTCGCCCAGCTCGCCCAGCTGGGCCAGCGCGGCCAGCCGCTCGGCCAGCGCCGCCGCCTCCTTCTCCCCAGCAGTATTGGCATCGGCATTGGCATTGGCAGCACCGGAAGACCCACTGCCGCTGCCGCCGGCCACCCAGGAGGTGCGGTCCAGCTTGTCCAGCAGCGCCAGCAGCAGCGCCTTGCTGGCGGGCAGCCGATCCGTCAGCGACTCCACCTCCCGCTTGGCCTGGGCGGCCGCCTTGTAGTCCTCCTCGCGCACCGCCAAGTCCAGCTGCCTGCAGGCAGTGCAGGGGTGGGGTGGGGTGGTCACAATGTGGGGGGCTGGCTATGAGAGGGGCTCAGCAGGCGACGGCCTTGGTAGCCCTCGTCGAGATGCCTGCCTGCAAAGAGGGTGGTGTGTGAGGAGGGTGCGTAGGTGAGGCAGGACATGTGCACAGGCACTGTGCAGGCAGCAGAGCAAGAATGGCGTCCATGCACACCCTGCTCCAGCTGACTGTCGTTGGGGAGTGCGGCGGACGCGTCAGGCAAGGCACAACGCTGCTTGAGGGGGAGCAGGGGGGCGTGTTGAGAGGGCTTGCCGAGGGCTTGGGAGGGCTTGCAGAGGGGTGAAGACGAAGTGCATGAGATATGCACTTGCGGGCGGCCGCGTGCAATGAGGCCCAGCCCACCCCGCCCTGCCGCACCTGCGTGCCAGCTGCAGGCGCTCCCAGGCACCCATGGATTCGTGACCCGGCAGCTCGGCCCTCGTCAGCGTGACGCGGCGGGCTGCAGGCGCCGGCCGGGTTGGGGCACACCGGCTGAGGCGCAGGCCACTGCCTGCTGGAGAGGCAGGCCGCAAGCCTGCCGTCCGCCCGTACTGCACCGTGGTTGCCATGCTGCGTAGGTTGGAATCTGCAGGCAGAGGGGACAGAGGGGGCACAAGGGTTGGGGGCGACGCTGCGACGGGCTCCGGCGCCGGCGAGGCGGCAGCAGCGTCCTGTGGACGGTTGTCGGCGGGGTGACGGCGCAAGTGCAACATTCAGCAGTGCACCCAGCGCCTCACAAACGTGATGCACGCGTGCCTGGGCTCCGGAAGCGGCCGACAGTTTGTGCGGCTGGTGGAGCACCACACGTCCAGCCGCTGGACCGCTACGGTGTATTGCAGACTAAATTTGGAGTGTCGAGGGGTGCAGCACTGCGTCTGCAAGCCCCGACGCGCTTCTCTTCAGAGCGCTGAGCCACGTCACCAGGGCGCCAAAACTTTTACTCATACTGCATGCATTGTGCGGCGATTTCAACCATTTAGTAGTAGCGTTAATTAGCAGCTGGCAGGTCCACGAGGGGCCTGGCCTGAACATGCGGCACAAGGGCAGGAGCAAGCGGGAGCGCAAAAGCAAGGACACCCAGTCGCTGAAACATAAGCATGGGACCCAGACTGGGCTGGAGGCCCTGCCCGACGATGCGCTCGCCAGGTGTGCCACGAGTGCTGGAAGGGGGCGGCGCTTGCTTTAGCGGTGGGCTGCGCTTGCCTAAACATCCCTCGTGACCACCTCGTGTCGCAGGATGATCGACGACAGCAACGCCCTCGTCCTGCCCTCCAAGGCGGAGCGTGACGAGGCGGCGGCGGCAGGCGAGGGCAGCGAAGCGGCGGCCCCGCCTGAGAGGCAGCTCAGCAAGTCGCAGCAGCGCAAGCTGCGCAAGGTCCAGGAGGAGAAGGAGAAGCGGTCCAAGCGGGCAGACATGATGCAGACGCTGGCGGAGCACCAGGTGCGGGGGGGCAGGGGGGCCTTTACCGCCGGGCATGTTTTCCGAGGAGCGGAGGGGCGGTGCCAGCATCGCGGGTTGCGCACCTTTGCCCACCCCGAAGCGCCACTGGCATGGCACGCATTGCTTCCTTGCAGTGGATGCGTGTCTCAACACTATGACTCATGTATCCTGCATAAACATGTGCCGTGCAGCTCAAGCAGGAGGATCTGCTGCTGCTGCGCCCCATGACCGCCCGCGGGCAGCGGGAGACCAAGAAGCAGGCGCTCAAGCGAGCGCTGCAGCTGCAACGCGCCGGTGTGCACCTGCCCAGCAGCGTGCAGCTGCTGCAGGAGCGGGAGCGGCCCGAGGGGGCGGCCCCGGGGCAGTCGGATTCGGATTCAGAGTCGGAAGAAGAAGCAGAAGAGGGGGATGCGGGGAGCGGCAGCGGGGAGGAGAGTGGCAGCGGCAGCGAGTTGGAGGGAGAGGAGCGTGGGGCAGGCAACGGCAAGCCCTCTGGACCTGCAGCGACTGCCCCGCCGGCCAAGAAGCAGCGCACCGGCGGCGCGCCCACGGCGCCTCCGACGCTGCAGCAGCAGCAGGCGGAGGTGCGGCTGCAGGCGCAGCTGCTGCGTGAGGCGGCGGCTGCCACCAAGCAGCAGCTGGGCATCGATGAGGGGCGGGACGAAGAGGAGGGGGCGGCGCAGCAGCGGCAGCAGCAGCCGGGCAAGGGCGCGATGCCGGTGGGCCCAGGCGGCAAGCCACGGGTGGTGATTGTGCAGCGGCGGCCGGAGATCGAAGCAGTCAGGTGGGTGGGTGCCATGTGCTGGCGTGGGGATTGATGTGCAGGGGGCAGTATGCTTGTCACAGGGCTGCTGCTGCATGCAACTGAGTGTGCAGCCGGGCCTGCTGCCCGCCAACCCGGCATCCGTGCGCTGCCTGTTGGCCTGCCCCGCTTTCACTACATGGAGGGGCTTCCCATACTGGCAGAGGACCCACATTTGGTGGAGGCTAGCCTCAAGCATTGAAGCACACACGTACTGCTCCCCCGCTGCCCCATTGCCTGCTGACGCTTGTTGCTCTGCTGCTTCCCTGCCTGCCAGGGAGGGCCTGCCGATCATTGGGATGGAGCAGGAGGTGATGGAGGCGGTGCTGCATAATGATGTGGTGGTGCTGTGCGGAGAGACGGGGTGCGGCAAGACCACGCAGGTGACGTGGGGCTGCGGGCGCTGTCATTGGTTGCTGGCAGCGGGGTGACGGCAAGGCAGCACCAGTTTGCTCCTGTGCAGTGCAGGGCGGGAGTGGGATGGAGTGGGCGTGTGCAAGGCCAGAGACGCAGCATGCAGGCTGCGTGTCTCCCACTCTCGCTAGCGTGCCTGGCCGCATCCCCCGTGCACGCCCTGCCTGGCAGCCTGCTGACATGAAAGCAGCACAACTTTCCGTGCCTGCCCTGCCGGCGGATGCCAGCCCAATGCAACGTGGCACTGGCCTCCAAACCTCATCACACCATGTGTGTTGGGCTGTGCAGGTCCCCCAGTTCCTGTACGAGGCGGGCTTCGGCTGCAAGCTGTTCCCGGAGCGCGCGGGGGCGGTGGGCGTGACGCAGCCGCGCCGCGTCGCCGCCATCTCCACCGCCGAGCGCGTGGCGGATGAGCTGGACAGCAAGCTGGGCAAGGTGGTGGGATACCAGGTGTGCAGGGTACTGCGGTGGCTCGCTGGGCCGGGTGGTGGGGTGCCGCGCAAAGCGGGAGCCTGGTGCCAGGCTGCTTTGCTGGTAGTAGACCGGAAGGCGGAAGGTGGGTGAGCTGGGCAGCATTCTTGGGAGGTGGTGCCCTGGGTCAGGGAGGGAGTCCATTGCTGGGCGGGGGTCGGAAGGGGGTGGAGGATGAGCGGGTGGGGCCTTGCGGACGTGCATGATTTCAATGCAGCAGGAGGTGTGTGTTTGGGGGAAGCAGAGAGTCCCAAAGGCGGCCCCGCCTGAGCGGCCCCCCGGGTGCCTGGCTGCCCGCCCCGGCACCAGTCGCCACCCCTCCTTGCCCCTGCCACACATTCCACCACACCCTCACCCATGCTGTTTCCCCCAACCTCTGCCCAGGTGCGCTACGACAAGCGTGTGGGCGAGAACACAGCCATCAAGTTTATGACCGACGGCATCCTGCTGAGGTAAGCAACTGATGGGGGACGGTTGCAGCATTTCAAGTGCTGTGGAGGTCGTGTGCGCCATGTTCTGCGTGGGAGGGCCAGGCTGGGCGCCTCTCCCTCTGCTCACACGTCCATACTCGCACACGCCCACCTACTATACACACCTCTGCTTTGCAGGGAGTTACAGGCAGGCTCCCTGCTGCGGCAGGTGCAGTGCACTTTCTTTCAGTTGAGGCCCACAAGCGCTCCCCCGGCTCCGACACCTCATTCCCTCTCCCCCCATTATTGCGGCATTTGCAGGGAGGTGCAGGAGGACTTCCTGTTACGGCGGTGCAGTGCCACTCTTCCAGTTCAGGCCCCCAGGCGCTCCCTTACATGCGACACCCCTCCCTTCTTTTTGCTGCGGCTGCAGGGAGGTGCAGGAGGACTTCCTGCTGCGGCGGTACAGCGCCGTACTGGTGGACGAAGCTCACGAGCGCTCCCTCAACACCGACATCCTGTGCGGCATGCTGTCGCGCATCGTGGCGCTGCGGCGCAGCCTGTCGGACGCGGCGGCACAGGGCGGGGCGGCGGCGGGAGGGGAGCGGGTGTACCCGCTGAAGCTCATCATCATGAGTGCCACCCTCAGGTGGGGGGCGGGTGGGACTGGGCCAGGGTGGTTTGGGGCCTTGGATGCAGGGTTTAGTGCACCGGGCCTGATGGCAAATGCAATCGAACGAGCTCAAATGGGTGGATGATTGGTCTTTGTCAATGCGGCCCGTCGGCCCGGTCACCGATGCCGCATCCTGAGGGCTTTGCCTGGCCCTGCTGCCCTGGTCCCCTTTACCCCGGCTCCGCACAACACATGTGGCACCTTCACATCTGCACCCTGTCACCTGCGCACCCGCGACCCCCACCCCCACCCCCTCCGCCCTCTGCAGGACCGACGACTTTGTGCAGAATGCGCGCCTGTTCCCCACGCCGCCCCCGCTGGTCTCCGTCCCCGCGCGCCAGTACCCCGTCACCGTCCACTTTTCCAAGCGCACCGAGCTGCACGACTATGTGGGGGCAGCCTTCAAGAAGGTGGGTTGGCAGCACAGCACAAACAGAAGAGAAACGTAAGAACACTATTGATTGGGTGGCCCACGTGGGTTGATGGATGGGTGGGGCGAGAGCACCCTGTTGCGACGCAGTGCCCTGATCCCCCTTCCCCCTCGGCTGCCGCCTGCCCCCTGCCTTCCCCCCCCCCCCGGTCGCGCTGCCACCCCCCGCAGGTGAGCCAGATCCACAACACACTGCCCCCCGGCGGCGTGCTGGTCTTCATGACGGGGCAGCGTGAGGTGGAGCACCTGTGCAAGAAGCTGCGGGGGGCGTTCAACAAGCCCCCACGGCGGGGGCCCGGCGGGCGCGGCGCCGCCGCGTCGGCAGCAGGCGGGGGCGACGGCGATGCGGCGACAGAGGCGGCGGAGGAAGCGGCTGCGGCGGCTGCGGCGGCAGAGGAGGCTGCCGGGGTGGATGCGTTCAGCGGGGATGCGGCAGAGGTTGGGGAGGCGGCCGGGGAGGAGGCGGCGCTGCTGGAGCGGCTGCTAGAAGAGGACCGGCTGGGAGGGGAGGGGGAGGCGCACGACGACTACGACGCCGAGTCGTCAGGTGGGGGTGGGCGATGGGCACAATCCTGATGCAAGGCAGGGACATGCGTTTGGCAGGCTGGGGTGGGGATGTCGTGCCAGTGTAGTATGGGAAGGGCACTGCCACTTCCCATTTGTAGTGCCCTTCCCATTTGTGCCCATCTGCGTAGTACATGAAGGTGGGCCTGCACCGCCCTGCCCTGCCCACCCTGCTGCCCGGGCACCTCCGCTGCTCCCAGTGGCGTGCTCGCTCACCTGACCACCCTGCCTGCCTGCTCGCCCTATATTGCCTGGCCCCCCATGCAGGCGACGAGGAGGAGGTGGTTGTGATGGGGGGCGAGGGTTTCACTCCCGAGCAGATTGCGGAGGCAGAGGCCGACTTTGAGCGGCGGCTGGGCATCAGCCTGACAGGTGGGGTGGGCAGGTCAGGCGGTGTGCAACTGTGCTGAGTTCATGTGCTTGGTTGAGGGTTTGGCGTGGGCGGCGCAGTTAGGCTGTGAGCGGCGGCTGGGCATCAGCCTGACGGGTGGGGTGGGCAAGCGGAGGAGGGGAGGTGTGTGTGTGTGAGATGATATGGATGAGGGTGCAGAGAGGCGGATTTAAAGTTCCAACTGGGCATCATCCGGGGGCCAGGTTGGGGCAGCGGTTGGGGCCCCACAGTGAAGTGCAAAGAGAAGCCCGCCGCGTCTGTCAAAGCAGGCAGGCCGCATGCCAACGAACCCGCCAGCGTCGCCCTCACGCCCTGCACCCTCCTGCCCCACCCCGCATCTTGCAGCGCTCAAGGGCAGCGGCGGCAGCGGCGAGGAGGGGCAGGACGGCCCCGGTCCGCTGCATGTGCTGCCGCTGTATGCGATGCTGCCGCCGGCGCAGCAGGCACGCGTGTTCCGGCCACCGCCGGCGGGGCACCGCTTGATCGTGGTGGCCACAAATGTGGCAGAGACCTCGCTGACCATCCCAGGCAAGCCAAGCATGGGGCAGGCTGTAGGCAGGGAGGGCAGAAGTGTGCATGTTTGTGAGAGTTGCGCTTAGCACATGTGGCGCGGCACAGGTGCGCCCACACCACACCTTGGTCCCTCTCTAGGCTGGGGCCCTCCTTCCCGCAGCGCCTGCCTGTGTGGCTGCTGGCAAGCTTGCCGTGGCTTGAACAAGGCCGCTGCTCCAAAGTCACTGCTGGTGCACATGCACGCATGCGCACCATGCACTGCCTGCAGGCCTCCGCTACTGTAAACGGTGGACGCCTCGGCTGGCGCACCCTTGGTGGCACTGCTTCACAGCCATTATCTCCCTCTCTTCCCTCCCACCCGCTTTTTGCAGGGATCCGGTATGTGGTGGATGCGGGGCGGTCCAAGCAGCGGCTGCTGGAGACCACAGCGGGCCTGTCGCGCTTCGAAGTGCGCTGGGTCAGCAAGGCGAGCGCGGAGCAGCGCGCGGGGCGTGCGGGGCGCACGGGCCCGGGCCACTGCTACCGGTGAGTGAGGCTTGGGGCCACAGTACAGTGGGCAGGCTGCAGGGTGGGGCAGGTGGTGGGCAGTGTCAGCGTTTGCGAGCGCAGTGCGGCTCTATGCTCTGCCATGGCCCACACCAGCTGCTGCCGCCGTGAACCTCTCCTCCCCCGCCCCCTCACCCATGCCCCCCTCCTCCCATGGTGCAGCCTCTTCTCATCTGCCCACTACAACGACACCTTCCCCCAGCATTCGCCACCCGAGATCCTGAACACGGCGCTGGAGGGCGTGGTGCTGAGCATGAAGGCGCTTGGGGTGGACAGGGTCGCCAACTTCCCGTTCCCAACGCAGGTGGGGCAGGGCTGGGGCCATAAGTGGCAATAACAAATTCAATGGCTTCCACAATTGAGGAGCAATGGGGGTGTTTTTCGGACTGCAATGCGGTCTCTGGGACCGGACCGGTGATGCCAACACATTTCACAGTTTGCCTGAACCCATCTGATGCAAACCTTTTCGTATCCTGAGGTCCATGGCACGGCATGTCTCTGTCGCCAGTTTTTGCCTGCCCCTTGCTGCATATTGCAACTGCCTTGCACTCTGTGCTGCACATCGCAGCTGCCCGCTGCTCTGTGCTGCATGTCGCTGTATGGCTGATGCTGCTTCTGCTGCTCTGTGCTGCTGTGGCTGCTGCTCGGTGCTGCCCCGCGGTGTGCTGCATTGCCTGCCCGGCGGGGTTACGAGACAAACACTCCAATCACCATCTTTCGGATGAGCGCCTCAGCAGTGATTCCGCAAGTTATTACCTGACCGCCTTTGGGGCAGCCACCCAGCCCTTTTGCATGCGTCTGCTGCATGCGCAGGCCCATAAGCTCAACCAGCAGCCAATGAAATTGAGCTCACGCGTGCCAAGCTTGAGTCTCCAGGCCTGCCTGCCAGCAGCCGTGCCGGTGCCTCACCGGCCGCCCTGCGCCTCTTCCTCCTGCTCCTCCCCTGCCCCACTCTGCCTGCAGCCCGAGCGTGAGGCGCTGGAAGCGGCAGAGCGCTGCCTGGTGGCGCTGTCAGGTATGGGTGGCACTGACATTATGTGTTGTGTTGTGTTGTGTTTGTCGCCTGCATCTGCCTGCATCGCGCCCCAGCCGCCAGCTCAGCTGGCGCTGATGCGGGCCAGCTAGACCGTCTCAGCCATCGCATGCTCACACATACATCCTTCCTCCTGGACTGAGCTGGCATATCACTGCGTGATGTCTGTTGCTTTTCTCACACGCGCACACTCCCTGGCCCCTGCCTGCCTGCCCCCCGTGTGCCCCCGCAGCCCTGGACGGTGGCAGCGGGCAGCTGACGGCGCTGGGGCGCGCCATGGCGGCCTACCCCATCTCCCCCCGCCACGCCCGCATGCTGCTGGAGGTCGCCCTCCAAGAGCAGCAGCAGGCACAGCAGGCGGCGGCAGGCGGCGAGGGTGCCGCAGCAGCGTCGGCCGCCACCGGCGCCCTCCCCAGCAGCGGCGGCGGCAGCAGCAGCAGCAGGCTGCGGCGTGCGGTGCCCTACGCTGTGGCGCTGGCGGCGGTGCTCAGCGTGGACGCACCTTTTGTGCACATCGTTGAGGTGTCTCCAGATGACAGCGGCAACAAGGAGGGCGGCGGCGGCGAGGAGGGCGGCAAGAAGGGCGGCGCCGCTGATGGCGAGCGCGGCGACGGCGAGGGAGGGGAGGGCGCGGATGGCGAGGAGGGCGGCAGCGAGGAGGGCAGGGCAGCGCGCAAGGAGGAGCGGCGGTTGGAGCGGGAGGAGGCAAAGCGGCGGCGGGCGGCGGCGCGCGAGGCGCACAAGCAGTTCCGAGTGGCGGACAGCGACGCGCTGAGGTGCGCTGTGGTTGGAGACATGTGCTGGGCTAATGTGGGTGTGGCGGCGTGCACAAGCGGCATGGGGTGGGACAGCAACACTCTGAGGCGCACTGTGGCTGGGGCAAGCTGTGCTGTGCTGTGCTTGTGGCAGACGTGTGTGGCGTTGCAAGGTGCACATTCGAGTGGCAAACAGCGACGCGCTGAGGTGTGCTGTGCTGTGGTCAAAACGGTGTGGGGCGTGGCTTCCTGCCCGCTGTGCACTGCCCTGCCCCCCGCCTCGACACACCTGTTCTTAACGCTCCGCCCCTCACTTCGCACCGCTCCCCCAACCCACTTCCCTGCCCCGCAGCGCGCTGCGCGCGCTGTGTGCCTTTGAGGCCGCCGGCGAGGACGAGTCCTTCTGCCGCCGCAACTACCTGCACTTCCGCAACCTGCGGGAGGCAGCCGCCCTGCACAAGCAGCTGGCCCGCATGCTGGAGACGCAGGCAGCGGCGGCGGCGCGGCGGCAAGGGCAGCTGGCGCAGGGGCAAGCGCAGGGGCAAGGGCAGGACGGGGCTGCTGCTGCTGCTGCGGCGGGGGCAGCTCCGCCCGCGCTTTCTGTGGTGGGACTGGCGGGCGGCGGCGCGCTGCCGCCGCCGTCGCCGCCGGTGCTGGAGGTGCTGCGGCGTGCGCTGGCGGCGGGCTGGGCGGATCAGATCTCTCGGCGGATACGGTCGTTGGATTACATCCGCGGCCAGGAGCAGCAGGTGAGATGCATGGTGTGGGGCACAAGAATGAGAGCACACTCAACAGAGAACATGATAGCTGGCACATTCAAGGAGGGCACGGTTGCACCCAGCAAGACAGCAGCTTGGCAGCAGAGTGCCTGCCCATCTCCCCTGCCTGCATCCTCCCTTCCCTGGCACTGGGGCCGGCCGTTACAGGCAGCCTGCCTTCCCACTCTTCGTCCCCTCCATTACTCCCCCGCTGATCACCAACCCCACCCCACACCCAATCCCCCGCCTCGCCACAGGGCAAGCGGAGCCGCGCGGTGCGCTACCGCTCGTGCGCCGGGGTGGAGGAGGACGTCTTCCTGCACCCCAACTCCGCCCTGCACTCCACCGCCCCAGAGTACGTGGCCTACACCGAGCTCATCCGCACCGTCAAGCGGCCCTACATGGCGGGCCTGACGGGCATCGAGCCGCAGTGGCTGCCCGAAGTCGCCGCCCCGCTCTGCACCTTCTCGCCCGCGCTGCCCGACCCGCCGCCCTTCTACAAGCCCGCGGCGGACCAGGTGGGCGCCTGGGCGGGTGGGGGGCATGGGGACGGGACAGGGGGCCGCTGAGGCAGCGCTGGGCAAAGCAGCTGATCCGCGAGCACTGCAGCAACGCGCACGACTGCACGCGGCTGCATGCCAGCTTGGGCTCATCTCCTGCTCTGCTGTTTGCCGCTCTTACCCACCCTCCTGCCCTCCCCCTGCGCTCCCAACCTCACCCAATCCTACTTGCCCGCCCCGCCCCGCCCTCCCCACACAGGTGATGTGCTGGCGCGACGTCACGTTCAGCCGCCACGACTGGCAGCTGCCGCGCCACGCATCCCAGCACCCCGACCCCACGGAGCGGTGTGCCGTGTTTGGAGCCGCGCTGCTGGAGGGGAAAGTGCTGCCCAGCTTTGCAGGTGGGCGAAGCGAGTGTCCAGCCTCTCCCAACGTTGCCGGGGCGCCAGTTGCGGGCCTGCCGTGCCCTATGCCCAGAGATGCCTTTTGGTCGCTGCCTGCCAGCCAGCGCTTGGGGCACGCCAGGCACGGCAGGCTCGGCTTGCTGCGGGGGCGGCAGGGCGCCATGCGAGGCAGGCTCCTGGAGCCCCCATGCATGCACCCCCCCGCCGCCCTTCCTTGCCATCCACCCACACAACATTCACCTGTCCACTTCACACCCACGCAAGAAGCCACTCACGCACCCACTAATCAACACCTCACACACAACCACCCGCCCTCACTCCAACACCCACGCACCCACCCACCCACCCACCCCACCTGCAGGCCTGCGCCAGGGCCTGGCCGTGCCGCCCACCATGCTGCTGCGCCCGGAGCTGCGGGTGCACAAGCGGGTGTCTGAGCTGCTGGCGGCGCTGGTGGCTGCCCGCGTGGACTGCCGCGCCTCGCTGGCTGCCAAGTGGGCCCAGGCGCCGGGCTTCCTGCGCCCCGAGCTCGGCCAGTGCATGCAGAAGGGGGGCGGCGTCGCGCTGCTGCAGGCGTGGGAGGCGCTGCGGGCGGAGGCCGCGGCCGAGCCGGCTGCCGCAGCGGGCGCAGCAGGTCAGAAGCACAAGTCCAAGTCGAAGAAGCGGCAGCGGTGAGGGCGGGGCGTTAGCTGGTCAGCCTGGAAGGCCTTTTGCCACCAACACCACGGCACTTGCTCACCAGCTGTTGTGTAAGAGCACATAGCATGTGTTGTGGAGCTGGAGAAGGGTAGGAGCTGGTTAGCAGTGCTAGCGTACCAGCGGCCTGCGTGGCCGAAGCAGCTAGCAGCGCGCCTTTGGCCATGCAGGCAGCTGCCACCTCGGGATGCATTTGATGTGGGAACAGAATGGCCGTGAAAATTGGCCAGCTGGTATGGTGGTACTGGTGAGTTAGAGGGTAGGATACTGGTGCTGCTGCCCGGTACTGCTTGCAGCAGCAGCAGTCGTGACCGATGTGACCGCAGCTTGCTACGCGACGCAAAGCTTGCTGCTACTCTGGGAGTCCGCCTATACACCCAGCCGTGCCATACAGACAAGCTGCTTCTCTTCAGGTGCGACGGCGGCAGCTTCCCGGACAACGAAGCCCTGACGCGGCAGCTACCCGGCCCGCGCAGGCTCCACAAGCTTCCACACGCATTCGGCTAAGCCGCCGCATAATGGACGCGCTGAAAGGCTGGCGCCAGGCTCCGTTCAGGAGGTCAGGGGGGTGGAAGGCTGCCTGGCAGCTGGAGGCGCCCTGCAGGCGCCTGTGACTTGAATGTGGAGAGGAATCCGCCAAGGGCACATTTTGCGGCGGGCGCCGCGGAAATGCATACATCCGGCCCCCCGCCGCCCGCCGGCGCTGGCCCCCGGCGGCCGTTCACACTGCCGGCTGCTCCTCCCTGCAGGGCCATGAACGAGCGCGGGGCGCGAGAGGATGCCGCTGGCTCTCGCCTCGCCAGCCGCCTACTGCTCCTCTACAGCGTGTGTTTCCTGCTGCTCAAGCAGGGGAAGCCAGGTGCGCGGGCGCAAGGGGCAAGCGCATGCAGAGGCAGCCACCCGCTCTGTGTGCATGCATCACCCACTGCTGCTGGCATGCGCCCTGCCTGTGCAGGCCTGTCGCTGGTCAACGCCAGTTACGCCCTGCTGCTGGAGGGGATGGCGGCGGCCATACCAAAGTGGCACGAGCTGTATGTGTCAAACCGAGAGCCATTTGTTACGCTGGCACAAGTGGTGCAGGCGGCCGTGATGCTCTACACTGGTGCGCACAGCGGTCAGCAGGGCGGGGTATGGCGGCTGCGATTCGGCCAGTTCACGGTCAATCAATGATCCGTCAGAGAAGCTTTCATCACAAAGGGGAGGGTGACATGCGGGGTGGGGGTGGGCAGCGCAGGGCGTGCCGGCCGACACATGCGTTTGCCTGCCGCATGTGGCCTGCTGTCGAAACGCAGGGCAGCAGGCAGGCCTGGAGCGCTGGCGCCCACCCAGCGCTCTCCTGCACGCTGCCTGTGCCGCCACGGGTTTTGTGCCGTCAACTTAGTGTCCGGCAGGCTCCTCTGCCCACTTGCGTTCGCTGCAGCCGCTTCACTCAACCTAAGCCCTGGGGGGCCATTTCCACTGCCTTTGCTTGCAGTCGTCAACGGAAGCGAGGATGGCTTCAACATGCACCATGGTAGCCGCCTGGGGATGTTGGGCACGCTGCTGGCCGGTGAGTCACCCCGCACAGTGATAGAAACCCCAGTTTTTTGCTTCTCCAAAATGCTGGGACGCCGCATCTGCAGTACACTTTTGTGTTACTGCGGCGCTGTTAAATGAATGAATGAGTGAGTCCCACCGCTCCACCGGTGCCGTCTACCGCCACCGCCTGGGCAGTGGGGCACGTATGCATGTATGGAGGGCCTTGGGGTGGGGGGAGGGCAGCGCGCTGTGTGCCTGGGCGCAGAGCACACCCCTCTCCGCCCCATGCAGTCTTGCTTGCCATTACTTTCGGCTGCCGCCCCATTCTGGCTCCCACTGATATGGCACCTCGCTGAGCAGTACCATGCCATGTCACCAGGGGTACTGCCACCCCGGCCGGCTGCTGCCCACCTCACCGGCTGCTGCCCACCTCACCCCCTCATCCATTATCTGGTGAAGCTCTGGAGGGGCCACACTGACTCCCCGGCTTCCCCTCGTGCAGGTGGTCCTTTCTTCATGGCCACCGCATCGCTGCACGCCCGCCTGCTGCTGAGCTGGAACGTGGTTGCGCTGCCGGCGGTGGCGCTCATGCCGCTCAGCCAGGTGCGCCTTGCGGTGTTCTTCTCAACCGTCTCTGTTCCCTGTGCAGCTCCCGCTGTTCTACGTGCCCTATTTTGGGTGGCATCTGGAATCCAAAGCTTGGACTTGATTCCTTCCACTCATGCATTTGCGCCCCCTCCTTCTTCTTCGTCTTCGTCTTCCTTCTTCAGGGGCACCGTGTATGTCGGCGGGTGCTGGAGTCGCCAGGGGTGGAGGCACCGCTGACGGGGCTCTTCCAGCTGCTAGATGGAATGCAGTGAGTGGGCATGGTCACCCAGGTTCAGTCAAACCTGCCCTTGTGCATTGATGCGAGCACCGGGCGTGCAAGCCGGGGAGGCGTTCCCGCGCTCCTGCCTGCCCGCCTGCCTGCCTGCGATCCAGCGCACCAGCGTGCGAGCAGCTTGCACACCCTCGGCTCCACCGTGCTCGCATGCCCTTGGCTGCCACCGTGACAAAATGCCGCCACCATGCCCCGCCGACTAACCCGCTGCCCCCGTCTCCTCCCACCCGGCAGCGTGGCCTACTCCTCCATCACGGCGCTGCTGCATGGGGGGCCCAAGCCGCCCCAAACGCCGCCGCTGCACGCCTGCCTGGCCATCAACGCCTGGTGCCTGGCCCTGTGCACCGTGGTGCTCCCGCTGTGCATGCTGCACACCCTGGAGCGTCGCGCGCGCACCCACTTTCGAGCGGAAGCGGCCCGGCTAGCCCGGGAGGCTGCAGAGTCGGCGCGCACTCTAAACACAGCCGTGGCCCTGGCAGCTGCCCGGGCGGCGGAGGCTGAAGCGCCGGTGGAGCAGGTGGCGACATTCCCGCTTACCGGCCTGTGGCTGCTGGACGTTTGGCTCTACAGCCACTGCTGCTGGGCGCTAGCGGTCACGGTGTTTAGCCAGCCGACGGCCTGAGGGCAGAGTGCACCTCAGATAGTAGGTGGTAGTGATTTCATGCACGTTTGTAAGCCACACTGCGATACCCTGAGCAGACAGCCTTGATGAGCAGGGAGAGTGCAGAATAGGCAAAATGTGTCGGCCTCTTGGCTTCAGGGCCAGAGACCTGTGCTGGCATCAGCTGCCCCAGCCCTTTGGTTCCAGTGCACCCTGTGGCGGGCGTGGCCAACTGCTGGCAGGGAGACGGAGAGGCACAGAAGGCGCAATCCTGGGGCCCATGCCGGCTGCTAGAAATGACCCTGCAAATTCTCACATGTAAGGCCTTTTATCTTGTATCGCCTTCTCTTGGACTCAAATGTCTATCCTCATACCACATGTAGGAATGTAGCCAGGTCAGCCACGATCGAGTGACCTGACTGACGGGGAGTAAGCACGCCCAAACTTTCAGCACTCTGACAGCAAACGGCCGGCCCTATCTCCTGACAGGCAAATCATGTCGCTTACAGGCCAGCGCGTGGTCGTGACTGGCGCTTCCGGTGCGTTGGAAATGGTGCACCCGGCAGAGCCGAGCTGCCTGCACTGTCCAAGGCCGCCGCCCAAGGCGTCCCATGCCTGCCGCCGCTGCCACCTGCCACGGCTGCGTGCCCTGTCGCCCTGCAGGCATTGTGGGCTCGGGCGTGGCCCACGCCTTCCTCGAGGCGGGCGCCACAGTTGTTGCGCCAGCACGCTCGCCCGGCAGCAGGTCCAAGGTGGAAGCTGGGCTGGGCGGCCTGCCTGGCGCCGCCGACCGCCTGCATGTGCCGGTGGTGGACTATGGGACGGTGGAGGGGGCGCAAGAGCTGGCTCGGTTCGTGGCTCAAACACTGAGCGGCGGGCGGGTGGACCATGTGGTGTCGGTTGCTGGCGGTGAGTGCGCGGCTGGTTGAAGGCGGCTGCTGGCAGCTGGCGGGTGCAGGGCCCAACGCTTGCTGCCTGGGAGGGGCTCACAGGTTGCCCCCGAAACGTCACACCTTCAACTTGACCAGCATGCACTTCTGGACGGCCTCAGCATGGTAGCATGCCACCTGGGCAAGGCTGTGTGTTGAACTTCTGGCGCCCTGCCACAATCTGCTTCTGCTCCTCTGCTTCTGCTCCTCTGCGCCCCGCTGTGCCCTGCTTTGCACAATCACACATGCAGGCATGGCGCCGGTGTGCGCGCTGACAGACGCCACCCCCGAGCAGCTGAACGGGGCTGTGGCCGACCGTGTGGCGCCCCACCTCTGGCTGGCCAAGGCCCTGGTCCCGCTGCTGGAGGAGAGCGACGGCAGCAGTTACACTGTTGTGACCGGCATGCTGGGGGTGAGGCTGTGCTGGGGGTGAGCTGGGCTGCTTTCGCTATCAAGAGGAGCGTGCCAGTCCTGAGATATGGCCACGATGCCATGCTGCTGCACAGGGTTCCTGCCGCTGTATTGTCCTGCCTGCACCGGGCAGTGGCTGGCGTGCCAGTTGGGGCGTGGTGGGCGGCAGCCACTTCCTGCCCAGCAGCGGGCCCGTGAGCTTGCTTTCTTGCCACAGTGTGCATACCAGCGCCTGCCCGCCTCCCCGCCCTCCTGCCTGGGCCGGCTCTGCTCTTGCCGCAAGGCTGACTGCCGCATCTCCCCCATACACCTGCCGCCCACTCCCTTTATGCTGCTGCTGCTGATGTTGATGAGCAACATGCTTATTGAATATGTTGGCTTTGCAGGAGAGCTGCCCCTGGGCCAACGCAGCGCTGACGGCCCTCACCAATGCGGCTGTCTACGGGGCGGTGGTTGCGCTTCGGGCCGAGCTCAGGGAGCGGGCCGTGAGGGTGAACGAGCTGCGCATCTGCACCGTGATCCGCCGTGACACGGAGCCCGACAACCCTGCGCTGCCCGGTGTGCCCGCCGCCCCTGCCAGCCGGCTGGGGGCGGTGGTGGTGGGGCTGGCAGCGGGGCGGCAGCGCGACGCCGTGGTGCGCGTGACCGCGGAGCAGCTGCAGGGGTGACCATCTGCTTGCTCAGCTCTGAAGGCCTGCCATTTGCCCCTGCGTCCTTCAGTGCACCCATACATCTGCGGGTGAAGAAACCTGTAATATCAGCTGTGGGAGCCAGGCCAAAGCGGGGGGGCGGATCCATGGAGCAGGCAGGTTGAGGCTGTGGCGGGTACCCGCCTGCACTCTGCACCTGTTTGAGAAGTGTGCCCTGAATTTCAGCAATTTGCCTGGCGAGTGTAGCAAGGAAGGTGTGTGCACAGTAGTGCTGCTCTCACCACAGCCATGGATCCCATCCAGCCCCATAGACCAACAGGGTCGCCCTGTTGAGACCAGCTTGGCAGAGGTTGCCCAGGGCCTCGCACAGGAAGGGGAGCAGGCACCCATTTTAAATCACACAAGCCGGCGGCGCGCTTGCCGGTCGCCAAACCGGTGCTCAAACCTTGACAATCGCGCTGGGAGGATGCGCCAGGGGAGGCCGACTGCCGCAGTGGCGGCGTTGCTTCTCCTGGCTGCCTGGCCGGCTGCCTCGGACGCTGCCAGCCTAGGAGCCACCAGTAGATCCGACTGGTTCTCCCGCATTAGTTCCCTACATTGTAAGCCCGGGTTCTCAAAATCCCCACCTTG
>JAPTJF010000623.1:0-28104 GCA_029339195.1 Micractinium sp. NFX-FRZ
TTTCCTTGCTCAAAGATTGCGCCCCTTGACGTCTGCTCCCTCTTCTCTCTTACCCGAACTGCCCTCCCTCTGACCCCCCTCTCTTTCTACACATGATGCCACCGACCTGAAATGTGTTATGCTATTATCTGGCTTGCCACAAAGTATATAACTCTGTGAAGTGAACAACACATGAGCAGGCAATGCCACCAACTGGCCGGGAATGGAGTTGCTTGCAAGCGCCAGCGTGCAGCAGCAGATCTGCATGCCAGAGAGGCCGCAGCCTGCTACTGACTACATGTACACTATTAAATGCCGATGTGCCTGGCTTTCATGCGTAGGAACAGGAGAGTGTGCGTTGTCAGCATGTACATGAGTGAGGTGGTTGTTAAGTGCTGCACAACGTGGTGTAGCGCCGGCCGGAGCCCTAGCGAAGTGTGAATCCATTGCGGCAGCAGGTCAGCAGCTTCTGCCTCAACATGTCAAGTTTTTTTTATGTCAAGTCAACTCCCGTTCCTTGTGGCGCAGCGCAGAATGCATGCAGTGAGTTCATCCGCTCGGCAGACCAGGGCACAGAGAGCCGCCATGCGGGTGCTGCGGCAGCCAGGTGCTCTGGCCTGCCCACCAAGAGGTGCCGCTGGCCGTCTGCTGTGCACG
Organism: Micractinium sp. NFX-FRZ; assembly: GCA_029339195.1. Lineage (NCBI taxonomy): Eukaryota > Viridiplantae > Chlorophyta > Trebouxiophyceae > Chlorellales > Chlorellaceae > Micractinium > Micractinium sp. NFX-FRZ. The sequence continues at coordinate 637 of JAPTJF010000623.1, forward strand.
CCATGCCTGGCTCCAGCCAGCAGCGTCCCCTTCCCATGGTCCACCCCACCCCATTGCTGCTGCTGCCCCGCACCCACCCATGGCCGCCGCGCGGGGTACGCTTTGGTCACAGCACACCTACTTCATCTTGCACTGGCGCTCGTGCTGCGCCTGCTGCGCCTGGTTTTGCGTGAACGACTGCTGGCCACGCTCCCTGACAGCCTCGTAGTAACCCTGGGCCAGGCGGTAGCAAGCCTCAAGGTCTGGGTTGTCAGAAGACTGGCTCGTCATGGCCCTGTCATCCCTGCAGGGCAGCGGGCAATGCGGGTGCGGTGAGGGCAGGGGCGGCGGGTTCGTGCTGAGCCTGAGGGCACATGTGATGCGTCGATGCCTCACTGCTGACGTGGCGCTCAATTGAAGCTGACTTCAGGCATTGTCGATTCCAGACGCACTCAGGCATGGTACCCCACCTTCACCATGCTTCCCCGGCACCAGCCCTCGCCGCCACCCCCACTACCCTGCAGCTGCACCCCCGAGCGGCACCAAGCCCCCAGCTGCAGCTTGACCCCGGGTGGGCCACCGCCCTTTTTGGACCCAGCCCCCGCTTCCCACTGCCACCCCACTGTCCTGCCCCTCGGCCCAGCCTCCTGGAAGCAGCTAACGAAATTGTGGTAACTGTTGTAATAACTTGTGATAACAAACGCAAACAAGCGGGCAGGCGGCTCACCCGAGGGAGTGCTCGCACTCCACCCTCATGTCGCGCAGAAAGGCCTGGTCGCAGGCCCAGCGCCCCTCCCCCAGCGTGCGGTAGCAGTAGTCGTGGGAGTCGCAGGCCTGGGAGAAGTCGACGCCTGCAGTTGGAGGAGGGGAGGGTTGTGCAACACAAGGGGAGGAGTCGCCAGGGTGGTCTCCACAGCTGCATGACATGAAGGGAGGGTTGTGCAAATCGTGGGCGCCGGGACAGGGAGGGAGATGAGTGCTGGCCCATGTGCAGGCTCCTGGAGAATCCCATAGAATCCTGCCACTCACATGCGGGCCACCTGTCGGGAAGGACACATGGCTGATTGGGCATTATGTAATAACCCCCACATCCCAACACCCACTATGCCACCATCCCACATCCCACATCACTCAGCGACACACACTCCCCTTGGCGACCGTCCTAAGCAAAGCTTCCCACCCACGCGTGGGCCACCTGTCTGGCACTGTCAGCAAGGGCATGGCCGCATGGGGGGTTCATGGTTTCAGATTCATCCCACACCCCACGTCCAACATGCCGCATCTTACGCGTGACGCCTAGCACTTGGTGATCCCCCGGCAAAGCCCTCCCACTCACCGGCGGGCCACCTGTCTGGCACGATGAGCGCGGCGATGGGCGTCTGGGCGCTGCTGCCGCAGCCGTTGGGCTGGCCGGCCCAGCAGCTGCCGCCCGGGCAGTCGGCGGCAGTGAAGCTCTTGTCGGAGGGGCAGCGCATCTCGGGCTCAGGAGCGGGTGCAACCTGCGCCACGGCCTGCTTGCCGCCTGCCAGGATGGGAGGGAGGGTGTTTCACAGAGAAATGGGGTCACGAGAAATGATGGAGGGGGGAGGGGGAGCACAGGCCGCTGGCGCGAGAGAAGCGGCGGCGGGGTGGGCGCCGGCGCTGGCGCTGGCGCTAGCTGCCAGAGCACGCAAGCTGAGCGGCCTTTGTTGGCGCAGACTGCCTTGGACGGGGCAGGAGCATAGGGCAGAGCACGACGTTTGGGAATCGACCAAACGGAGGGCTTCACCTGAGCTCGCAGCCACCACGAGCGCCAGCAGGAGAGAGGCGGTCACTCTGCGCACCATTGTTAGGCTGCCACGGGCGCTGGAACCCCGTCCAAGGTGCACGCCGCCGTTCGGCCGAAATATGTTGGCGGCATCGGGGAAGGACGAAGGCATCTCAGGGGGCAGATGTGCTGACCTGGCAGGCCTCCGCTGACAATGCTGGGGTCCCTATCACACGCAAGGTTGCTGTGGTTTGTGTCTCGGACTTTGCGTGGGTATTGAGGTGTGGTGGGAACATGAGGATCCGTGCCAGTGATAGTTGTGCCTCAGTTTGCAGCGCTGAGCCATGCTGCCCTGGCGGCGAAGAGGCAGCGCTCTGCAGCGGGGCCGCTGCAGTCACCCCATCGCACCTCGTACTGTATCTGCCCCGCTCGTCTTCTGCCTGGCCTGGCTTCAATACTAGTAGCAGAAATGTTACACAGTGCTGCCAGTGCAAAGCATGCATGAGCGGTTCTTTCTTTCTCTGCTCATGCAGTGTGTTAGCAGTGCAAATTCAGAGGAGTCTTAACGGGCACCCCTTCCCGCTGCCATTGCCTGCTGCTGCTGCTGCCTCAAGTGGCTGCCGCCACAGCCGCCACCAGCGCCTGCGCTGCCGCCTTGTCACGGACATTAAGCGTCAGCAGCTGCTGCACCAACCCTCTGAACACGGCTGACCGCTGCTCGTGCCCGCATGCCGGGTCCGCTGCCACTGCTCGGCCGCTGACCTGCACCGGGCACCGAGGGGAGCAGCAGGCAGGGAGTGCAGCGGCTATGCTGGTGAGCACCTGTTGTTCAAACGAACCTGCAGGTCAGCAGAAGCAGGCCTGGCAAGCGAGCTGGGCTTCAGCAGCTGGGCAGGAGATGAATAGGCACTGCCATGTCAGCTGACCTGTGCCGCGATGACGTGGCGCGCCCGCTCCAGCACATCTGCCTGCACCCCCGCCAGCTGGGCGCAGTACACGCCAAAGCTGGGGGCAGCATGCCCCGGCACCAGGCGGTACAGAAACACCAGCTTCTCCACGCCTGCAAGTGGCACAGTTGCAACCTGGTTCTGCTGCCGCTGCTGGGTGGTTGCCGCCCCGCCTGCAGCATCGCCCGCCCCGCCGTGCTGCGCATGCTGTGCGACCTGCTGTGCCTGCTGCTCCACCAGCACCTCCATGGTGAGGAAGGCCAGCTGCGGGCTGCGGGGCAGGTACTGCGGCTGCAGTACCTCGCTGCGGGCACGGCAGAACAGGGCGGAGAGAAGGGGTGAGGCATGTGGAAGTTGTTTGACGCAGGGTGCTGGCATGGTCGGTACCTGCGGCCGCAGCAAGTCGTGGCGAGTGCTGGGCATGGGGCAGAGCAGGGCTGGCCAGGGGAGTGCAATTCATGGTACGTGTCTAGCACCACGTGGTCGCGGCCCACCTGAAGTGCGTGCACAGCACGACGCGCGGCGGGGCGGGCAGCCCCGCAAAGTGGCGCAGCGTGGCGCACAGCAGGCCCACGCCGTCTGCCGCCAGGGTGCCCTTGCCAAACTCGTCGATGATGCAGAGGGAGCTGCGGCAGGAAACCGTTCAGGACATACAAGTGGAGCGGCATGGGAGACGGAGAGGCACCCCAGCACCCCAGTGTGCCAGTGCCAGTTCCGTCTACGCAGGATGAGGTGTGAAGGCAGACATGGAATGCGTGGAACACCAAGGAGCGCTCGTAACCAGGCGGTGCGACAACCGCACACTGCAGCCATGCTCATGCAAAGCCTGCCCCCCCGCCTCGGCTGACGTTGCCACCGCTAGGACCCGTGGCCCCCAAACAGCATTGTTGCACCCTACCCTCACCGCTCGCTGCTGAGCGCCAGCATGGACGCCACCTGCAGGCAGGCAGGCAGGGGCGCTTCAGTTCGCCGGTTCCAGTTGGGCAGACGAGCGGTGCATGGTGCAGCACCCACGTCGGCACCCATGCACGGCGGCTGGCGGACAGGCTGATAACCACAAATTGCATAGCACCAGGAGGGGCGGTGCTCCATGGGGCACAGGCTGGGCTGGCCCAGCAGCCACCTGTGTGAGGTCGATCATGAAGGCGCTCTGTGGCACCGCCGCCGCCTCTCGGCTGGCCAGGCGGGTGAAGATGCGGTCGCACAGGCCGACGCGCGCTGAGCTGGCGGGCACAAAGGAGCCCACGTGGGCCAGGAAGGTGATGAGGGCCACCTGCACGGGGGGAGTGAAATGCAGGCAGTGTGCGACATGCACAGGCGGTCACGACGGCAAGCCAAGCTGGGGGGCGCAACAGGAGCCGGCAAAGGGACCACCTGCAGGGAGGGCCCCGCGGGGCACGGGTGGGGCCTTTTGTGACAGCCGGGCCAGGGCTTGCTGTGGGCCGGAGTTTGCTTCCAGCTTCTGGCACCCCTCCAGGTGGCTACCCAGGCCAGCTCAGGCTCGCTTAGGGGTGTTCTCATAACGATAGCCTGGCAGGGGGAGGGCTTTCGCAAGGCCGGGCGGGCTAAAGGCGGCGAAGCAGTGCCGCAGGCTGGCGCGGCAGGCAGGAGGGCGCACCTGCTTGGCGTAGCAGCTCTTGCCGCTGTAGTTGGGGCCGGTGATGACCTGCGCAGGGCAGGGAGGTGAGCTGAAGCAGTGCACTCAACAGTGCAGCTGCAGCAAAGTGCGAGCCCTCAGGGGAGCAGTATGCACAGGTGGCCACCGGGCGGTGAACCCACACGCCTGCCTCTGTTGCACCGTTTCCAACAAACGCCCCACGCCAGCCGCTGCGCTGCTCCCAGCCCCCGCCTACTGGTGGCGCCACACTGGGCTGCGCACCTGGATGCGCACCTGGCTGCACCCCATGCTTGTGTCGTTGGGTATGTAGCCCTCCACCAGCTGCTCCGTCAGCAGGTGCCGCCCGCCCTCGATCACCAGCTCGTTGGCGCGCGTGAGCTGTGGGGGTGTCAGGCAGGAGGGGTCGGAGAATGAGGGGTGCGCCGACGGTGCAATGCAGGGCGGGGGTGCGGCGCGGGGGTGGGTTGGCAGGGCGCAGGCTGGAGCAGCTTGGCAGTGGCCCACCTTGCCTCGGACATGCCTCTCATCTAGCCGTCAACATCGGTCTAGCAGGCATGAAATGGAGCCAGCTAACCCGCGCCAATGCCGCCATGCTTCACACCTGGGGGCGACACAGGTTGAGGTCTCGGGCCGCCGCTGCCAGCGCCAGGATGCAGTCCAGCTCAGCGGCTGCCTCGTTGGCACGTGCAATGTCGGGGGCGAATTGCGCCAGGCGGGCGGTGAGCTGGCAGGCGATGCTGGCCTCCATGTCCTGCACAGCAGGGCCAGCAGGCGAGGCACTTGCAGTATGGGGTGTGGGACGGGTTGGCTGCAGCAGGCCAGGTTGGCAGGACACAGCCAGGCAGAGGCATGGACAGGTGCAGGCTGCGGGTGCCTGAGTAAGTCAGGCCCCAGTGCTTGCCTGTATGCGGTGCTGCATGTCACCAAAGCGTGCGTTCAGCTGCCGGGTGCGTTCGCAGTGGTAGTACACGCCTCGCGAGTCCTGCTAGGCAGAAGTGCACCGAAGCCAAGCAAGTGTATTCAAGAGACCGTCAGGTCGATGAACACACGGCCCCGGGGCTTGCGCAGATGCCTGCGGCTCCTCCCCTGCCGCCTGCACGTCTGAGAGACCACGCACCTCGCTGGCGCTGCCCTCGAATGCGTAGGAGTAGTCCCCCAGTGCCTCCTCCAGGTGCGCCGCCAGCCGGCCGCCCTCCAGGCGCATCACAAACCCCACCTGCAGGAGGGGGCTTCCAGTCAGAGGAAGATTCAGGATGTTAAGTGTGGAGAGCGTGAAGGAGTTGCTGCAGGGTCATCCCACCTCCAGGCGCATCTTCAAATGGGTGCACGAGCGAAAGGAGGCAAGGGAGACGAAGGGGCACACCCTTCTTGGCTGTGCCACGAAACCCACATTTAAGCGGGATGTATGCAGGCGCTAGCAGGTGGGCGGGAGGAAGGTGTGCCTGTGGGGTGCGGGCGGCAGGTTGCCTTTGCCCTGCTGGCCACGACTGCCAGCACTGCTTGCCTGCCGCATCCATGCAGGTGCTCCTTGCTGCTCTAGCAAGCCCATTCGCGCACCTTGACCCCGCCCCGCCCTGCCTATCACCCTGCCACACCTGAGGCATGTGCACACTGGAACATACGTGCCCCTCCTGTCCCTGCCCCCACGAACTCTGCATTTGCTCTTAACCTCATCCTTACTACCCCCTTTGTTGAGCTCCCCCCTCCGTGCCTGCGGCATGTACACAATGGACCAGAGGTGGCGGTCCACCCCGTGGGACAGCTCCCGAGGGATGCGCCGCAGCTCAGCCTCCACCTGCAAGCGTGAGAGGGCATGGGGGATGCAGCGGTGGGGGCGTTTCAGGATGCCGCAGCTCAGCCTTCCCCCTGCAAGTGTGAGAGAAGGGTGAGGGAGGCAGCGGGGGGGCCAGATCAGGGGCACGGCAGGCTGGGGCAGACAGAACTGGGAGGAATGCAGCGCGGGTTTTGAACGAACAGCAACATCACCAGCTCGCCCGGGGGCGGGCTGTGTACAACTCCTGCAGCTCTTCCATCTACATGCCACACACACCAGCCCTACCCTTGCACCAGTCCAACCCTTTCAATTTCACTCACCACTTCAGTGAGGAAGGTAGGCAGGCTGTAGTACACCTCCCTCAGCTCGTCCAGCTCAGCGGACACCCCCTCCGCCACCAGGGCGCCCTCCTCCACCGCCTGGTGCGACCCGTCAATCACTTGGGAGATGAGGTTGTGACCTGAGGATGGGCAGATGGGGGAGGGATGGTGGGCAAGGGAGCAGTGATGGGCGGTGGTGGCATGAGCAGCCCCCTCCGCTGTCTGATACCGGCAATAAGAATGCTTGGGAGATGAAGTTGCGGCCTGCAGCGGGGAACGGGCACGGCAGGTGCAGGCCTGTGATGTGGGGCACCCATCAGACATCGCCTCAACCCGCCCTTCACACAGCCCCGCACCTCACAACCCACCCACTCACACAGACGCCTCACAAACCCCCACTCACACAGCACCAGCTCTTCCCCGATCACAGACGCTGCCTTGAAGAAGATTCCCGGCAGGGCGGGAGAGGATGTGCGGGCGGGCGCTGCACCGCCGGCCTCCCCCACACCGCTGATGCACGACGCTGTGCCCGCCGGGTACTGGTGGGGCAGCGGCGGCAGCTGCTGGCGGTGGCTGTGGCCGTGATGCTGCTGCCCGGCTGAGGGTTGAGGCCAGCTTGATGTGGGGGTGCGCGTGTCGCCCCAGTTGCTGCCCCCTCCCTGCTCCCCTGCAGCCGGTCTCGTGGGTGTGGCCTGCGCGTGCCCAGCCACGCCGTGCATCAGAGCTGCCTCCTCTGCTGCGCACCGCCCCGCAGCTGCTGCCGCCAGCAGGCTGCCCTCGGTGCCAGCTGGCGCCAGCTGGACCAGCATGTCCCGCAGCGTCAGCGTGGCCTCCAGGCTGGCCTGGGGCAGGCATGAGAGTTGAGAGACAGGCGGTGCAGTGAAGCGAGGGCATTGCGGGAAATACGTGCTACCCAGGCAGCTGCACGTGATGCAGAGCTGCATGCGAACGCGCAGAACCAGTCCCTCAGCCTTGCTGCACGCAGGCGGGACAGCAGCGCACAACTCAGCAGGCTGCCAACAAGCCAGGCCTGCCCGGCTGGCTTCCCCTTTGCCCGCAAACCTGACATCCCTGCAGGCTGACCTGCCCGGCCCCACACAAACACCTCCCTCTGGCCTGGCAAACAAACCCAGCCCCTCCCTTCCCGCACCTGCAGCGCCAGGAAGTCTGCCCTGTCTGGCAACGTCTGCGTGGCCTGCAGCCGAGCAAGCAGCCGGGGCGCGTCCTTCACCTTGCGCAGCGCACCCCTGGAAGCAGTGGGCAGAACAGGGGATGCGGGCAGCAGGGTTAACTTGAGCGGCGCTCACGCAACCTGGAGGCTCACTGTGGTGCGTCCCTTCTCTTTGCACAGCGCACATCTATCTGTGTCAGTGGAAACATCCAGCAGGAAGCGCGGGCGGGCGGGGTGAAAGTGCTGGGGGTAGGGCAGCTGAGGGCTAGGTGAGCAGCATGGGGGGCACTCATGCAGCTGGCTCAGCCTCTGCCAGGTTTGAGCAGCCGCTCAGCCACTGCCACTCTGTGGCACGGCGCCTCACCTGCGCCTCGCACAAAGTGTCCCGCCTATGCCGCACCAAACATCAAGAATCACATTCAACTCGATGGCATCACGCATCATGCAGCCTCTCCCCAGCACCCACGTGCCACCGTCCCAACCTTACGCTGGCCGCAAGGCGCGCCCCACCTGAGCGCCTTGACGGCGTCCGGCCTGCCCCGGAAGAAGTCCACCCCATCCAGCCTGTCCCCCAGCACCCGCAGGTTGACGATGGGTCGGGAGAACCATAGGCGCAGCAGGCGGCGCCCCCCCGGGGAGACGCAGGTGTTGAGGGCGCCGAACACGCTGAACCCCTCCTTGGGCTGGCCTGGCGGGGGGGAGGGTGGGCAGGTGGGCCAAGTTTTCAGGAGGTACGGTGTATGCAATGAGGGAGGCAGATGCGAGGGGTGTCAAGTACGGTGGCCTGGAGGGGGGGGGGGCAAAGGGCTGGCACGTGGGAGCTATGCAGGGGGGCTGCATGGGCAAAGTTGAGGGGAGGCGGGCAGGCACCCCTGCCAGGCGCTTGCACAAGGGGCAGTAGGCACAGGGGCCTGCTTGCTGCCCAGCAAGACTGCACAGCAAATGGCACTGCCCCACACTTCACCATGCAGTCCTTAGCAGACCACAGCATAGCACAGCACGGTGCAGCACAGCGTGCACAGCACGGCGCAGCACCCACCGATGCCCATGGCGGCTGCTGGGTGCTCCTGGGGCGAGAAAATCTGGAGGGCTGCCAGGCTGGCAGGGTCCACACACAGGTAGCCGTCCAGGCTGAATTCTGAGATGGACAGCAGCTGGGAGGGGACGGTGGCGCCAGCTGCGCTGCTCCCTGCACCGACGGCCATGTCTGCGTCGCCAGTGGGGCCAGCACCCAACTGCCCGCATGCGCCGCCGCCGCCGCTGCTGCTGTCGAGCTCGAGCCGCCCCTCACGTGCCAGCACCGCCAGCAGCGCGCCGGCAGCGCACACCTGCTGCTCACTGGACAGGCTGAGCGCGGCATTGAGGCGGTGCAGGCGCTCACGCGCGCCCAGCCCTGGCGGCCAGCCGCGCAGGCGCACTCCCTCCAGCACACTGCGTGCCTGCCGCGGGTGGAAGAGCGTGCTGCGCTCCAGTCGGACGTCAAACTGCGCCGTTTCTGTGCTGGTGGGTGCTGCGCTGCCGCCGCCGGTGGTCGCGGCTTGGTGGGTGCTGCCGCCCGCGCTGCTCTCTCCCCCGCCGTTGCCCGGCAGCAGCGGCTGGCGAAGAGCCTCGAGCAGCGGCGCCTCTGCCCTGGCGCTGGCGTAGATCACCCCTGGCCGGGCATGCAGCTTGGCCAGCTGCAGCAGCTGGTGGCGGAAGGGGCCCGACGTGTCGTCCGCTGACTCCATGCAGAACAGCTGCAGGAGGGCAGGGGGCAGGGTTGGCGGCGTCGCGTGGCACGAGAGCGCCGGCAGCAGCGGGGGCGGCAACAGCGGCGGTTAAAGCGACCTGCCACTGCAACGCACTAGAATGCTGATCACGGCCTGCACCAACTGCAGGCGGACCGCACCTCGGCACCAGCGGGCTCCAGCGCCACCCAGGCTACGCCCACTCGGCCGCCAAAAGAGCAAGCAGCCATCGCCACTCCAGGGCGGACATCCAGGGCGTCTTCAGGCGCCTCTGCCTCTGCCTCGTGGACCATCTGAGCTTCCTGTCCGCGAGCCCGCTTGGAGAGCGGCGAGCCCGCCATATTGCAGCTACTCTTGGACGCCTTGTAACGGCGTTACAAAACAAAATGGAACTGTGAAGCAATGCGAGACAACCATGCTCGTTGCTGGAGCTGGGCGTGGCGCCTGCATTCAAGGCGGCATCCCGCTGGCGCCATGCGGGGCTGCACGGGAGCGGCATGCGAAGGGGTCAGCCCAGGCAAATGCTTCCATGCTTCCTTGAGTGGCGCTCTGCCTTCTGCCAGCTTCAACGACACAACTTTGCCCCCTGCCTCCCGCAGGGCGGCCACATCGCCTGGGCGGGCAGCGCGAGCAGCCCGCAGCAGGGGCGGTCAGCCAAAACGACACGTTACTCAAATATGCTCTGCCACCGGGGACATGCATCTTCCCGGTCAATGTAAAGTTAATGAAAAGTCGGATGCTGGCTGACTGACGCGGGGCTATGCCCACCAAGGCCATGCGCCGCCGAGCGTGGCGCGCACAGCGCAGCGGTTGATGAAGCGCAGCTGAGGGCCGATTCAGGCCTCCTGCCTCCTACAATGTCACGTGATGTGATGTGTTTGTAACACAACAATATACGGGCAATTGATTCCTGACTTGAGAGGCAGGCCAGCACGTGAGCACTGGCCGCAGGCGCCGGCACCTATCGCCCTCGAAGGTTTTGGGCGGTGGGCGTGCCGCCGGCTCCCTTTCAAGGCTCTCATCATCCTTTCAGATAGAAGGGAAACCACCATCCCGCCGCTGCCGACCTCAATTTCCGCCCAATTGGGTGAACAGGTCAAAGCCTGCAGTAAATCAAATTGTCCGACTGCAAGTGGTCGTCGTCCGGAGTCTGACTGAGGGTTTGAACCCACCTCGGGGCGATGTGTTTATTAGCCTACCTGTGTTTCCGCAACCATCGGTCGCCAATTGTAACGTCCTTTAGCCCGAACAAGCCATTGCCATCGGAGCGGGGGGCCAAGCTCAAGGTAATAAGCGACCAAGCCACACGACTGGAGGCCGGGGCTCAAAGCCCATGGATAATTCTAATAAAAATCATGCGACTGCAGGCAGCACAGCAGCTGCACGAATGCTGGGCACCGTCGGACATGGCAATGCCGCACGGCAGGCGCCCTGCTTGCTGCGCCTTTCTAGCTTGCCCGCTGTTGCTTTAGGAAATGTGAGAGGTGCCAATTGCGTGCTTGACCGAGCGGTCCAGCAGCGCCGGCAGCTGGGCGGGTGGCAGGCGCTGCGCTGTAGCGGCGGTGTTCCCCGCAAAGTTCATTCGCATGCACAATTGGTGCCATCAGCCCGCATCTGACCCTTTTTCCTTGCTCCTCGTGTGTCACATGGCAGGCGGGAAACGGCCAAACGAATGCGTCCACAGTTGCAGCATGCAGCCCCGCACACAGCAACGTGGCACGCTGGCCCTGCTGGCGGCGGCGCGAGTGGCTGCGGCGCTCCTGGTGCTCGCCCAGCTGCCAGCAGCGGCTGCCCACGGCTTCATTGCTGATCCCGCGTCACGCAACTACCTGAGCAACTGGAATTATTGCCCACACTGGTGGGTGCACATCATCACTGGAAAAGATTGCACGGCGCTGTGGCATGCATGCTGGGTTGCCAGGCTTACCCTAGTGCATGCATGCAAATATGGGCGGTGGGCTGTACGCTGGCAGCGGGGGCCCTGACTGGTGTGGTATTAGAGGAGCAAACAGGATGCTGGGGGGCGTGGCCTGTGCCCACTTGTGTCGTGCCTGATGATGTCATCACCCTGCCCTGCCCTCCATGCTTCCCTCCCGCCTGCTGCTGCAGCCTGAGCAATGGCGGGCCAGGCGTCGGCTCAGCTGGCGGCCGCCTGACTTGGCCAGCCACCACGGCTCCCGCCTGTGGGCCACCTGAACTTTCAAAAGCTGGGCGTGCAGTGCGCACATACAAGCCTGGCCAGGGTGAGGCACCGCTGCTTGCTGTGGGAGGGGCGGGCGGGGCGGGCGGTAGGGGGCGCTGCGCAGCAGCAGGAGCAGGCTGAACTAAGAGGGTGGCGCTCAGGAGTAGCGTGCCTGGCTGCTGCTTTGTTGAGCGGACACTGTGCTTGCAAGCGAGGCACCTGCCTGCCTAGAGTCCTGCCGTACCCATGTGGTGCTCCACTTGCAACATGCGCCCTGAACGATGCCATCAATCAAGTCTCCACCCTACTTACTGTACCCTCTCCTGCCGCATGCGCTTGCAGTGACACATGACAGGTACATGCCTCCCTCCTTGCTGTTGCCTTGAACCTGGCCCTCCTTCCTGGTCAATGTGCAGTGATCCCCATCAAGGTGTTCATCACCGCGCAGCATGGCGGGCGCCACGTCTTCCGCCTCTGCCCCTCGGACGCAGCCTCCCACAAGTGCTTCAGCCGCTTTGTGCTGCAGCGGTGAGCGTGGGAGAGTGGGGCTGTTGAGGTGCTGCCTTTGAGGCCAGGCCGTACTGTCTGGCTGATTTGTGGGCACAACAGGGCACACATGCGCGGGCCAAATGGCACTTCTGAGAAGCAGCGGGGGCGCCCTACCCAGGGGGATTTCGGGGGCAGCTTGCATGCACGCTGGAAAGCGTGAGGCTCCCCCGCCAGCCTCCTCCCATCATGGCCATCACACCCGCCAAGCTGTGCCCGCCGGGCCACCCTGCCGTCTCCTCGCTGCCGCTCATCCCGCACTTGCTCCACTGCCCGCAGCGCCGACGGCGGTGGGCCCTACTCCTGGACCCCCACCAAAGGGGGCGCTGTCCCTCGGGCCACCTACTCACAAGGCCTGCTGCGGACCAAGAGCGGCATGCTGCCCGGGGAGTCTTACACTTGGAACTACCGCCTGCCGCGCGGCGTGGAATGCACGCGCTGCGTGCTGCAGGTGTGTGGCCGCGGCAGGGCGGGGCAGTGCATTCGCCCGTTAGCACCAGTTCTGCCGGAAGCACGCGGCTATGTGAGGGGGATGCTGGCTCGAGTGAGTGAAGCTGGCCTGCCTGCCTGCTGGGGTGTGAGCCAAGAGCCAGGCAAGCGCCAGCTGGCGCGCCACCGCATTCGAGGCCGCATGCTGCCCACAGCCAAGCCAGGAGTGGCGACTGTTCCGAAGCTCTTTCTCATATTGCTCTTCCTGCCACGTGCCCCTGTTTCGCGAGCAGACACCAGCAGAGAACAGTTGCAGGCCGCAGTGCTGACCCCTCCGCACCCCCTCCCCCGCCTCCCCCCCCACAAACAGTGGTGGTGGACAACCGCTAACAGCTGTCGCGTGCCCGGCGCCCCCACCTACGTCCAGCCTGGCTCAAACATGCCCTTCTGCAACACACCCGGCCCCTACCCAGAGGAGGTGAGCCCTGGCACCCCCTGCCACTCCCTGGTGTGGCATCCCGCCATGGCGCTGTTTCGTCCCCTGGAGATCTTGCCCGGCGTGCCGCTCTGGCCTGGGGGGGGAGGGAATCCTGTTTCCAACGCTTTGGCAGCTGCACAGCTGCCCTCGGCGGGTGGCCACTCGGCCCGGAGCGCCGCCTTCGTGGCTGCCCAGTGGAGGCTGGGGGCTTGACCGGCGTGGCTGCGGCAGGTGCCAGCTACAGCTACAGCGATTTGTGGGGGTGGCCTGGCTGTCTTTTTAACAGTCGCATTCCTGGAAAGTCATGTCTTGTTACACGGCGCATTCCTGCAATGTTGTGTGTGTGTGATGTTGGGCGATCGACAGTCCCAAGATGCGCAGCGCTGACAATCGTCTGCCTTCTCTCGTTCCCTCTCCCCGCTTCCCCCGCCCACAGTTCTTCGGCTGCGCGGACATCCGCATCGGCGGCAGCGCTGCCTCAACACCCCGCCCACGGCCCCGGCAGCGCCACCCGCCGTCAAAGCCCCGCCTCGATAAACCACCCCGTCCCGCTCGCCCGGCGAGGCGCCCAGTGCGCCCATCGCTCCCGCCGTCTCCCAAGCTGCTGCCCTGCAATAAGGCCGGTGCTGAGGCCTTTTGTGCCAAGCGGTCGGCCAAGGTGGACAGGCATTACGCCCACGTCGGCACAGGGTGCACCTGCTTCTTCCGGTGCGGCCCCTTCCCCGCCGCCTTTGGCACCTGCCCCCCTCTCCTTGTGTTCAACGACGCAACGCAGCTGTGCGACTGGCCCCATGCCAAGGGCATGCTGTGCGGCGGGCGCCCGCTGCCGAGGGGGCGGTGATGGCTCCGCGTGCACATGCCCCTGTGCGCTCTACGCAGCCCTTGCTGGAATGCATGCATGGCTGCGCCCTGGCTAGCCGGGCAGCACAGGCCAGCTGCTGCCAAGCAGACGGCTTGACATCACTTGCTGAATTTGACAATGCGGGCCCCATCTTGTCGCCCAATGACCGACTGGGTATCGCCCCACCACCTGACCCAACCAGCTACCCAGCATTTTGTAACCCGGACCTGCGTGCTGGCATATTCGCCTCCTCTCCACCTGCTGCCTGAACCCACCCGTAACCCGTGGACCCGCGCCAGGGCCCCCTCCTGCCCTGCCTGCTGACCAGCTGACGCTGACAGAATCGCCCCATCCTCGCCTCATCCTCTCGCCCCTGTCCCCCGAAATGCCTGATATCCCCCCCGAATTATTTGACCACGCATCTCGTTTGATTGCCCAGCCTGATGCTTTGGCCCCATGGGCAGTATCCAGGGCTGGGCCCGTGTGCTGCGCTGTGACGCCCACCTCAAGAAAGTGCCAAACAGGCACTGGAAGCGGCCATCCCCTCCCGCTTTTCTGTCCATGCCCCGCCATTTGGCCCGCTGCTCTGCGGACTTCTTTGGAGTGTCCACTGCCGTGCCCCGTTTCCCGCCCATCTGCTCTCCCACGTGCAAGGCCGCGCCGACAGACCTGTGCACTGGCCAGGCATGCGCCACCCATCTGCAAAGCATGGCGACAAATCAGGCGGAACCGCATCCACCACAACCATGCAGCCAATCGTCAGCAGTGCCTTCCGCGGTGCGCTGCCCCACAGCAGCCTGGCGGCGGCCACCGTACGGCGGCCGCACGGTGGCCGCCGCTCACAGCCAGGTCTGGCTCCCTGGCACTCCCGCCGCCCCCGAGCGACCTGGAGCTCGTACTTGCAGGACATTTTTGTATCAAACCGAAAGGCAGGAGGCAGGAAACACTCCTAAGCAGACAGAGCGCAGCAAAGTGGCCCCTAATAACAGGTGGTGCCGGTGGGCCAAAGGCCAACTGGCCACGGGCTCCGTCCAGCCATTGCCAAAATATTCTTTCTGCACTGCTGGCAGGGGTGGCACCACCCCTGCGGCCCCCCACCCTGTTGTGCCGCCAAACCCTGTTCCGAGCTGTGCTACAGGCCATCCCCGTCCTGTGATCAAGAAAGTTAGCCAGTTCCTGGAACGTTGCTATAACATGGGTGCCCCCGAAGAAGAGGCAGCCGCACTGCTCACGGCGGCTCTGGGCAGCGGCCATGTAGCGCCTGCACGGCCGCCCTGTGGTCACTGCTCCCGGGGGCCACGTTTATAAGGTAGGAGAGGCCGGCGGGCACCAGGGGCGTGCTTCAGGAACGCTGTCCAAACGCTACCCAAGCTGCTCCCGTGTTGCCCCTCCCTTCTCACGTCCCTCTGCTGACCAAATGCCCCACCTTCATGAGTATTTTTGGCGCCTCCCGAGATCGCCGCCATCAAGGTGCTCAACCAGCCCCCGCCGGTTGCGCCGCTCCTGCCGCCCGGCTTCCCTGCAGGGCGTCTGTGCGCTGCGGCACTGGCCTGCTCGTGTCTGGCGACCTGCTGCGCCCCGGGCACACCCAGCTAAGCGTGGCATCCCTCCAGCAGTCGCTGGGTGGGCTGGCCATGGCGCAGCGCCAGCCCGTGGTGGTGGCAGCACCCAACAGCGCCGGCAGCGGCGGCGGCACAACAGTCCGCCAGGTGCTCTGTGTGCCCGTGGCTCTAAAGCCCGTCCCTCACACAGCCAGCGACAGCAGCAGCAGCGGCACCGGCTCACATCCAGCAGAGGATGGAGAAGCGGCGGCACACCCGCCGCTATACGTGGGTGCTCTCATGGTGGGCTGTGCTGTCGAGCACGGCAGCTGCCAGCCGGCGCCGCCGGCGCTGTGGGCAGCGGTGCACGCGCTGGCAGACGCTGCTGCGCCCTACCTGCTGCTGCTGGGCGTGAGCCAGGCAGAAGAGATGGCTGCGCTGCTGCGGCTGAGGGCAGCAGACTGCGGCAGCTGCGGGGACGAGGAGGATGCCTTGCAGGACTTGCCTTTGGAGGCATGTGCCCCACCGCCGCCACCTGGCGGCAGCGCCGGCGGGTCGGCTGGCGCGCTGGCGGCCGCAGCCACGCAGGCAGCAGCGGCCGGCGCCGGCGCCGCCTCTGGCGAGGGCAAGGGGGTGGCGGTGGAGACGGGGCAGCGGCTGCAGGCGGCGGCGGCAGCGGCGGCGCTGGCAAAGCACTCGAGCCTGGCAGCCGCCGGCAGCAGCAGCAGCAGCAGCAGCGGTGGAGCAGCAGGAAAACAGGCATCTGCGGCGGCAGGCGGGTCGAAGGGCGCTCAGCCCCGTGAGGGCCTGGGGCAGGAGGAGGAGCTGGATCCCAAGGCGGCTGTCAAGGCGCTGCAGGCGGGGGGCTTTGCCACCTCACCGCCGCCAGCTCAGCCCCACGCCCTCCTGCTGCACTTCCTGGACCCAGCCGTCGAGGCGCGCTTTGCGGCCGCCCACAACCGCAGCCTGCTGCGGGGCGACGCGCTGTTTGCAGCCCTGCACCTCTCCGCCGCCCTCTGCCTGGCGGTGCTGCACCCCGCCTTGCTGCTGGCCAGCCGACCGGTCCAGATTTTCGTGGCGGCGCTGCTGGCGCCGGTGGTGGCACGGCTGCTAGACGAGGCCAGGTGGGCAGAGGCTTGGGACCGTGCTGACAGCCTGCCTACCCGCCCCGCTGCATTGCCTGCCTGTGGAAACCTGTGCCTGGGCCAGCGATAGGAAGGCGGGTTGCCCCCTGCATGCGAGCCTGACGCCCCCCGTTTTGGAAGCATGCGTTGTGCCGCCCCATCCCATCTCTCTCATCGCCCCGCCTGTCCTGAGGCTTGCCGCACGACCCACCCTTGCCCCACCGCGCCTCTTTGACCGTGCAGCTACCTGCGCCACCGCGAGCTGGCGAACGCATTCCTGCTGCTTGTGCACGCGGCACTGCTGCGCTCCGCCTCCATGCCCTCCCTGCTGTGCATGCTGCCTGAGGGCACGCTGGGCGTGCTGCCCTGGGTGCTGCGCGTGACGGGAGCAGAGGCGCTGGCCGTCTTTCCTATCGGATTCAAGGCAAGTGCCCCCCCTGCCCGCCCGCTGCCTGCTGCTTGCACGCGTGTGCGGCGTCCTTTTTCGTCAGATTCCATGCTCCCGTGCTGCTGGTATGACAATCCAAGCTTGCCGCTCCCCTGCTGCTTGTTGCCAACTATGACCTGAACGCTTGCCTCTCCTCTGCCCCCTGCCTCTGCCCCTCTGCCCTGCAGCTGCGATTCCACCTCTTCCTCCCCCTGCAAGCACTGTGCCTGGCAATCATGTTCACAGCGCTGCAGCCTCCCTGTGAGACCCTGCCGGTTGGCCGTGGTGAGCGCACGCATTGGGGCAGCCACGCTCTGCCTTGAGGGCCCTGTTCTGCCACGTGCTGCCTCGAGGGCCAACGGCCGCTCTGCCTGTTCTTTTCGCAGTGCAGCGGCGTGCCTTGCCTGCACCGCGGCGGCAGCGTGCCCTGCCTGCACCGCGGCTGCCCCCCCTCGCCACTCCGTCATGCTGGCTGACGGCCCCGTGTGTTGCTCCCCTCCTGCACCCCACACCTGTCCTGCGCAGTCTGCCTGCCGGACGCCCTGCGCCTGCCCGGCGCCGCCGCCCTGTTTGGGCTTGGCGGCCTGCTTCCAGCCGCGGTGCTCCACAGATTTGAGAGCCGCGCGCGCCAGCGCTTCCTGTCGGCCGAGCACCACATGCGCACGGCAGACGCATGAGTCCGCATGCACCCTCACCCGCCGACCGGGGCGCAGCGCCCCGCCTGCGCTGTCCTGCCCGGAAGGCCGTCCCTGCCAGCTGGCCCTCCCAGCCAGGCTGTGGGCCGCTGGCAAGGGCGCAGGTGTGAGCGCGACGCCGCCTGCAGCGCCTGCCTGCCTGCCTGGCAGGCCGCCGAAGACTGTGCCGGGTTCAGCACCTCGCTTTTGCGGCCCGGCTCCCCAGTGCTGATTCGTCAGGCTGGATCGTGCGTGGCCGCGCCCCGCTAGAACTGCACCTGTTCCGCTTGCTCGACACCTCCCACGCACCCCCACCCCTCAATCACACAGCTCCCATGTATCCCCCACCCCTCCTTCTGCCCAGTCTGGTTCCGCCGCTGGTTCCGCCGCTGATTCCTCATCACCTGCTTGCTTGTTTGCTGGCTTGCATCCCGCTCCCCCATGCGACTCGCCGCGGCCGCCACTTTTGCATCCCTCTGCCTGCCGCTAAATGCACTCCCCTGTCACCCAAGCCCTCCTGCCGGGCCGTCCTGTCGGCCTCTCGTGCTGCGTCCCATCGCAAGTGGTTGCGAACCCTCCCCCACCCCACCCCCGCCCGCTTCTCTTTCATGTTTTCCAGGTCCGATTCCCGTCTGCCCTTGAGCAGATCCATGCTCCTCCCGATATCATGTTGCCCGCGTCTCCCTCTCGCCCCGTCCGTTCCTGCCTCCAGAATGACCGAAGCGTGTGTTGTGCGTTTGCCCTCTCTGGCTGCCATTCGGACCTGTTGGCGCCTACACATCCCGCCCAGGTGCCAAGATCTCTTTTCAGCAGGCCTTGTTCGTCCGGCCTGTTCATGGTGCGCGGCCTTTGCCCAGCCGCCATGCACCCGCGGGCGCCTGCCCTGTACCGCTGACGTTTGATGTTGACACCCCGCCGCTCCCTTCCTGCCCTTTGCATCCCACTCTGCACTTGCAACCTCATCGACACACACCAGGCCTAGAGGCGGTGGGCTTTCATGGGGAGAGCGGAGGAGCCATCACCGAGGCAAGAGCTGGGGGCAGGAGTGCCTCCCGCCCCGAGCCACGGGAGGCGCACGAGAGGCGGGGGCGGCGGGAGGCGGGGGAAGCGCGGCTGGGCGGTCCAGGCGGGTTTTGGACCTCCTCGGATCGCAATGGTGGCGTCATTTGCGGCATGTGCAGCCACATCAAGAGCTTCCTCCACGCCCAACGCTGAGGTGGTGGCTGAGGTGGCCGCCCGGGAAGATAAGCTCCCTCCTCAATTCGGCAGGGCTGCTTGTGCGATCGTTGGACTAGCTGCTTGGGAGTAACTAGCCGGTGGAAACGGTAAGGCGGGCGACGGTGTGGGAGCTTGGCAATCCCTCCCTTGGCTCAGCGTGCTCACTGGCTCATTGACCTGCTGCCCCTGCAGATGGCTGCCGTCACCGCTGCTGCTGGCATCCAGCGCCCCTCCGTGGGCCAGGTACGCAGCTGGGCGGCGCGGGAGCGGGCGATGGCGGGTGCTGGCGCAAGCCAGTGGGAGGGTGCCGGCGCCCCCTCGTTCGGCTTCCCTCGCCCTTCAATTGCATTCCAAGGAGCGGCACAATCCGATCGCCGCCGCTGCAGGCCGGCCTGGCTCACCCGCCGCGCCTCCGCCCCGCTGTGCTGCAGGCCTTCGCCGCCAAGCCCGCCGCCCGCCGCGTGGCTGCCCCTCGCCGCGTGTTTGCCCAGGCTGCCGCCACCGTGAGTGCACAATGTGCCAGCGGGGTGCAGGGCACCGGCAGCTCTGGACCTGGATGCAGCGCGCTTCAGCCAGCTCACAAACTGCGCTGCTCGGCGGCAGCGACTCCCTGCGTCGGTCTGCCCGTCCGTATGGCATGAAGGCTGAGAGCTGGAATCCGCTCGCCCGCATGCGCAGCGGCATGGCATGCTGTGTGCAGCACACCATGCCATGCGCAACGCAACCGCCATGCTGTGACAGGCTGATGCGCAGCATGGGAGGGCGGCATCTCCCGCCTGCTCCCTCCGTGCCGCCACCCCTCTCAGCAGCCACCCAGCCCAGCCACCTGCATCCCCCCATCGCCACCACCTCCTCACTCCCTTTGCCCCTGCCTGCTACCTGTATGTGTGTGTGTGTGCGTGTGTGTGTGTGCAGATCCAGCGCCATGACGTGCCTCTGGAGCTGGAGGAGATTGGCCTGCCCATGAACACCTTCGGTGAGCATGAGAGGCAGGCGGGCGGGGCTGTTCCAGCTCGCGCCACCAACTTGTTCTCCACGTTGAGTAGTAGCGAGTGGCTGTAGTGACGGCTCGCGCAGTGAGCGCACTCAACAGCTGCTCCTTGTGCCATTGGTAATGTTTCTTTGCGCATGCGAACTCACTTCACGTCACTTGGACGCAGCACGGC
Organism: Micractinium sp. NFX-FRZ; assembly: GCA_029339195.1. Classification (NCBI taxonomy): domain Eukaryota; kingdom Viridiplantae; phylum Chlorophyta; class Trebouxiophyceae; order Chlorellales; family Chlorellaceae; genus Micractinium; species Micractinium sp. NFX-FRZ. The sequence continues at coordinate 20,546 of JAPTJF010000623.1, forward strand.
ATGGCTGCCCAGGACTGCCGCCCGCTCTGTGCGTGCTGTGCAGCAAACGCCATGCATTCCCTTCCTGGCCCCTGTTCATGCGCACCCTCCTGGCGACATTGTACTAGCATGCAAATTTTCACGACGGTTCTGCAGTCTTCCGCTCCACCCCCTAATGTCCTTGCGCTCCTTTGCTTCCCACCCCGCTGTGCAGGCCCCAAGAACCCCTTCGTCGGCAAGATTGTGAGCGTGGAGACCATCTCCGGCCCCAAGGCCACCGGCGAGACCTGCCACATCATCATCCAGGTGGGTGCTGCACCTTTATGTAATCGAGTGACTATACCTGCCACGTCATCATCCAGGTGGGTGCTGCGCGTGCTGCGTCGTGTGGCGTCCGTATCTCTGAGCAGCGCGAGAGCACACCATACCGCACCACGCATGCCGTCCTGCCTCACGCCTTGCCGCCATTTTCTTTTCCCTCCCCTCCTCTTCTGCAGACCGACAAGAAGATCCCCTTTGTTGAGGGCCAGTCCTACGGCGTGATCCCCCCCGGCACCAAGGTGGGCCGCCCAAGCCTGAGAACGGGGCCGGTGTGCCTGCTGAGCAGGGCACAGCGTGCGGGGTCGTGGCACAGCGTACGGGTCGTGGCGCAGCGTGCAAGGTCGTGGCACAGCGTGCAGGGTCGTGGCGCAGCGTGCGGGCCTGGCCGCCTGGCACGGCACTCGGCAGCCTCTCTACTCGCCTGCGGCTCCGCTGCCCCGCTGCCCGGTGGCATCGCCCTTGCCTGTCCTGCCAACATACCGCCGGTCACACCTCTTGTGTGCTGTGCTGTGTTGTGTTCCGCCCGCAGATCAACTCCAAGGGCAAGGAGGTGCCCCACGGCACCCGCCTGTACTCCATCGCCGCCACCCGCTACGGCGACAGCTTTGACGGCATGACCGTGAGTAGCAGAATTGCGCACCACATGTTCAACTCTGTGGCTGCCGCTGGATGAAGCCCTTGCGCCTGCCCGCCTGCCGCGCCTGCTTGGCGCCTTCCCCTGCTGTGCCCGCCCGTTCCCTCCATCCATTCTCCCGTCTCCTCACCAACCCGCGCCCGTAATATCCCCCCCCCTTTCCTTACCCCTGTCCTCCCCTCCTCTTACCCCCCTCCGTTGCGCGTCACCCCCTTGTGTGTGCCGCAGACCTCCCTGTGCGTGCGCCGCGCCGTGTACACCGACCCCGAGACCGGCAAGGAGGACCCCGCCAAGAAGGGCATCTGCTCCAACTTCCTCTGCGACGCCACGCCCGGCCAGGAGATCACCATGACCGGTGAGCCCCTGGGTGCTGGGGCAGGGTTTCTGTGGCGCTGGGAGGCATGAGGCCGGGTGGCTTGCTGCGCGAAATTTTGCGCCGCATGTGCTGGGCAGCACGAGGCCGAGTGCTTAGTTGCCTGGATTCTGTGGTTGGTGGGGGCGTGGGGCGACGCCCCGCCCGGCCAGGAGATCACCATGAGCGGCGAGCCCTGCCCTGCACACTGTATTGCGTGCTGGTGTGCCTGGGGGGAGGCCTGGCGAGCTGAGCCTGCCTTGGGGTGCTTTGTGGCAGGGGTTGCTGGGCGGCGCGAGGCCGGTGGTTGGTGGGGGGGTGAACGGCGACGCCCCGCCCGGCCAGCAGATCACCATGAGCGGTGAGCGGGCCTGCCGCACCAACCCATCCGCTGACAGCCACGCACATGTCCACGTCACCGCGATCATTTCTGACCTGCCTCTGACCCTCCGCTCCGCCCCGCCCCGCCCCACCTTCCCCGCTGCCTGCCTGCAGGCCCCACCGGCAAGGTGCTGCTGCTGCCCGAGGACCCCAACGCCGTGGTCATCTGCGTCGCCACCGGCACCGGCATCGCCCCCTTCCGCACCTTCTGGCGCCGCATGTTCTTCGAGAACGTGCCCTCCTACAAGTTCACCGGTGAGGATCTTTTTGTTTTCGGTTTAGTGCCTCCTAACATGGCTGCCCCCGCCGCCTGCCAACTGATGGGCTTGGTGCCCCCTGGGCAAACTGCACGACACGTGGGCGTGTGGCGGCGTCTGAACAAAGTGCGGCAGCAGGGCACAGCACTTGCTGCCAACTTGTGCACCATTGGGGGAGACTCGCGTGCGGCGTGTCCTGGCCCTCTGCTTCTCTTGCCACAGTTTTCACACACGCTTACGTACCCGCTGCTGTCACCGTCCCCACCCTCCTGCAGGCCTCTTCTGGCTCTTCATGGGTGTGGCCAACTCTGATGCCAAGCTGTACGATGAGGAGCTGCAGCAGGTGGGTGGGTGGCTGAGTGGGTGGGTGAGGGGCGCCAGCGGGGCAGCCAGCAGGGCAGCCGGCGGGGCAGGCGGGCAGGGGGGCCCATGACAGCCTGCATCCTTGGAGGCCCAGCCTAGGTCCAGCCTTGCTTTGTGTGCCCTGTACTCGATCAAAACAGCCACGCTCTCCCCAGCACGCCAGCGGGCTCTGCGCTGCCGGTGGGGCCGCTGCACACGCCCCCGCCTGCCTGCCCCGACCCTCCCTTGCATGCCCTCCTCCCGTCCCTCCCCCTCTCCAGATCCTGGCTGCCTACCCCGACAGCGCTCGCGTCGACTACGCGCTCTCGCGGTGCGTGGTGGTGGTGTGTTGCGGATGACGTCCGCAGCCGTGCAGGGGCTGCCTGCAGGGAGATGAGGGGGCGTTGCCGGGTTGACCGCGCGCGTGTGCAACCACCTGCCGACCCGCTTGCCTGCTTGCCAGCTCACCCCCTCCCCTCCCCTCCCTCCCTCCCTTCCCTCCTCCCCTCCCTCCTGAGTGCAGGGAGCAGAAGGTGGGCTCACACTCCTGAAGAGCAAGAGTCTGGGGGAGAGTGGCTGGGGGTCTGTGTAGGCTCGGGGTGCCGGCGGGCTGGCGGTGGACGCTCGTGCTCTGATGCCGCCCGCCTGCACACACCGTCCCCAATACCACCCGCTCATGCCCTGCCGCTGCCGCCCTGCCCCTCCCTGACTGAAGAACGTGCGCGGCGGCAAGATGTACATCCAGGACAAGGTGCGGTACCGCTATTTGTACTGCATGTGTAGAGCCCCCGGGTCATGGTCATGGGCGGTCGGCAGCCTGTTCTGTGTGTGTTGAGAAGCCTGTTGGAAGCTGTGCGCCTGCCTTCTTGCTCATCGCCCTCCAAGTGCTGAGGCAGCGTGTGTGCGTGTGTGTTGACTGGCTGTCTTCCGTGCCATCCGTTTGTGTTTGAGCAGGTGGAGGAGTACGCCGACGAGATCTTTGACCTCATGAACAACGTAAGTGTCAAGCAGACCCCGCCCCCTGGGTGTTGGGCAGGTTGCACTGGTGACTTGAGCAGCAACCTAACCGGCAAGCAGACTTGGTTGCCCCTGGGTGTGGGGCAGCTCACACCGGTGGCCGAACAGCGCCGGAAGGCGCAGTGGCCGCCGCCTTTGGAAAAAACTGCCAAAAAAAACGGGTTCCTGTTCGACTAACCTCAATCCCTCCGCTTTCCTCCCCACATCATCTTGTTTCAGGGCGCTCACATGTACTTCTGCGGTGAGTGGGGTTTGGGGGGGCTGTTGGTGGTGTGGTCATCCCAGCCCATGGGACCGTGCCTGGTCAGGCAGAGAGAGATGAGATGCCCGGCATGTTGAACCGGTGATGCTGGAGCCCGCTGCCCTTCCCCACACTTCTGCCTGCACCGCCCTGCCTGACCTCCACCCCCTCGCCTCTTCCTCCTGTCCTCCCGCAGGCCTGAAGGGCATGATGCCCGGCATCTTGGAGATGCTGGAGCGCGTGGCCACCGGCAAGGGCATCAACTACTCCGAGTGGTTTGAGGGCCTCAAGCACAAGAACCAGGTGCGTGCCTTGTTGGCCTGGGGCTGGCGACCAACAGGGGCATGTTGCCTTCAAGTGCCGGCAACACTCGAGTGCAGGTGGCGGCTGCCAGGCAGGTGGACCGCTCGTACCGCTCTTGTGGATGGATGACTGCAGCACGAGCCGTTTGGCACCTCGATGTCGACTCGTTGCATCCCGTTCCATTTTTTGTTTAGCCCCGACCCCTGACCCATTCTCCCGTTGCTGCCGCTGCTGCTGCAGATCCACGTGGAGGTGTACTGAGCACAAGTGCAGCTCTCCCATGCTGCTTCCGGAGGCAGTCCCCACTTGCAACAGCCTGCTTCACTCGCCCGTCGCACTGCCACCCCCCGCTCCTGGCTTCCCATTTGAATCGACGCGGCCAGCCGGAATTCAGCTGCCGGATGTGTAGTTATCCCCCGCAACCCTCCTTCCCCCCTGCCCCTCTCCCCTGCTCCCGGGGCGCGCGCGGTCATTGGTCCCCTGCTCTGCTGCTTCTATTTGCCTTCACCCCAACACACACACAAACACCCTCCCGCTTCTCTGCGAATTGATTCAACCCAACAGCACACCTTGTGTAATTCCTCTGCCCACAAGGCGGGTGCGGCGGGCATGGGATTGGCCAGCAAGCCGCGGTGCCGCATAGGGCAAGGCTTCTCTCACAGTGGAGGGAAGGTGCCTCAGAAAAGCTGTGCTGTCGACTGCTCTTAACACAAGCGTCAATGACAAGCGTCAGTCTGCACCTGAAAGCCTGCCATCCCCGCCGGGGGCTGCAGCTGCCTGCTGGCGCCGCGCCGCACGGCATGGGATGCCTTTGGGGCGGAGCCAGCGCGGCGGGAAGGGCTGCGCTGATTGTGTGTGGCTGTCTCTGTGGCCCTTCCCCTTCGTGTGCTGCCATGCCTGGCCATGCCTGGCCTCACACACTGCCCTCCGGGGAGCGGGATATCCAGAGCGCCAGGCCGGAGCATGGGCGGAGGTAGACACCTGGCGGCGCTCCGCGCGGCAGTAGCTGACAACCCAAACCCGCCACTGGCGCATCCTTCGCGCGCTCGGACCCTCGTTTCTCGATTTCTTTGCCCGGTAGCGCCCTTCTAGGCAGCCCAGGCACGCCATGAGGGCGACGCTGAAGGTCGCGCAGCAAGCGGCGAAGGAGGCCGGCAAGCAGGGGTTCAAAGACCGAGACAAGCCGGAGGTCTACGGCATTGTGGCAATCACAGCAGCCACGGTGCGCGCCGGCTGGGAAAACAAGGCTGGCGCCTGGTGCCGGCGGCGTGGGGCGCCGCCGCCGCTGCCTTGGACAGGTGCCGAGCAACTCTCACCCGTCTGCCAGCAGTCGTGTGCGCTGGCAGGGCGCTGGAAAGTGCTGCGCGCTGCACCGCTCCCCTGCGCCAAGGGAGGCGCAGCTCAGCTATCCTACCTTTGCTCCCCGCTCCGCCCAGCCGCTGCCCCAACAGCAGCTGTACCCTTCTGCTGAGCTGTGGCAAGCTGCTAAGCCCTCCCCTTAACATGCAATTCAGGTTGTTTCCATGGGAGTGTGGTGGTACCGCAAGTCCGCGCAGGTTGGTTGGTGGGTGGCAGGCAGGGCTGGGGCAGCAGCCTTGCTTTGGCATGGGTCCCTGGACCTTCATCACTTCACCTAACGTTAAATTCTGGTCACCCGGGAACAGGATCCGGAGCTGCGCTCCCACGATGCACGCGAGGTGTCCGGCGGCATGCCCGCCCCGCCAGCTGGCGGTGTGGAGCAGGGTAAGCCTGAGCTTTGGGTGCCAATCATGATGCTCAGCTGCTGCTGACGACAATCAACTGTTGCTGTGCGGGGAAGCGGCACAGCGAGGGGCAGCACACCTTGGCAGCTGCACGAAGAGAGGGGCAGGTCGTACTCATCCGCTGCCGTCTATGCTGCGATTCATGGGTGCATTTGAGAGGAGCGTTTCACACAGGCTGTGGCTGGGAGCAGAGCCCGCCAGCGTGCACGCCAGGGGTGCCCGCCCACCTCCCGCCCCGCCGCCCCGCTGCGCATGCTGGGCCGCCTGCAGGGGAAGAGGCCACGGGGCCCGCACCGGACCACCTGCCTCTGCTCGTGTTGGCAAGCTGATTCTGTCCATCCACGTACACACTCCCTCTCTTTTGTTTTGTTCCTGCCTGCACTGCAGGCTATGGGCGCAAGACTGCAGAGGCAGCAGGCATGATGGAGGGGGACCGGGCCTTCCAGGCAAGGGGCGGCCGATTCGCAGAGGGGGTGCTTGAGATTGCACTGCATCAATTGTAGGGAAATCAATGCCACTGCATTGCCAGCCGCAACCCCCCTCATGCAAGAAAGCCCTGACGAGCACGCGTGTGGGAGGGCGCCAGCTGGTGTCGTGGGTTCCGTGGCGCGCTGTCTGCCAGGGCGGGCGGCCGCCGGCCGCGTGAGCCAACCCGCTCCGCCCCTGTTTTTTCAGAACTAATGCCAGCTTCCCCTGTGTCTTGTGTGGGATCCACCGGCTGTGCACAGGGCATCTTCCCGACCAAGAAGATCACCGATGCTCTGGAGGGGGTGCTGCCGGCATCCAAGGTGGGCTCACCCCTGCCGTGCCAACAAGCTGACACCCTCGGCACAGCCCCAGCCCCGGGGGCAGCTCACACACGCTGCCTGCCTGCCTGCCTCGAGTTCTCTGCATGCAGCTGCCCCTAGCACAGGTGCTGCCTTGCTGTGCTGTGCTTTGCTTTGCTGTGCTGCGCTGTGCTGTGCTGTGCTGTGCTGCGCTGCGCTGTGCTGTGCTGTGCTGTGCTGTGGTTTCCCTCCTCAGGGGTGGCAGGCAAGGCCCTCAGCTGTGCGCCCTGCCGGCTGTCCAAACCCCGCTCCGTCCCTGTGGGCGGTTTTCCCTCCTTTCCTGTGATTGCCCTGCTGCAGGAGGGCCACCCTACCAAGGATCCGGAAGTCAGGGGCGGCAAGTACTGAGCTGGCAGCCTGTCTGAGCTGGCGCCACGCTGAGCTGGCAGCCTGACCGAGCTGTGCAGTCTCGGCAATTCGTGGAGCAGTTGGCACTGAGTCCGCTCTTGGGTGGATGGCTCTCAGTCTGCCGAGCCAGAGAGAACAGGCAACAGGACGTGCAGACCACGACAGGATACTTTGCAGGTGCTGTGTTTGGTGTCATGCACCGTGGCGCCCCCCTGTCCCTCTGTCACTTGTTCCTCCGCTGGGCGCAGCCACAGTTGGCTTCACTCGTTTACAGTTTAAAGTCACAGGTGCTGTGCGGCCCAGCCCAAATGCATGCTGCATACCGGGCCCCCAGGGCGGGCTCTCACGTGGAGCACATGCCCAGCCCTTGCACTATTGAATGCTGCATTAGATAGGCATCTAGATGCACGATACTGGACTCAATCAGCAGCTATCCCAGGCATGCTGCATACCAGCCTCGATGCAAGCTCCTCGGCTGTACCGCAGAGCAGCGGATGCCGCCAACCCTGCAACTGCTGCCAGCCAACAGCCGCCCCCGCCAACCCTCCCCATTAAGCCGTTGCACTAGTAACCTCAGACCCTCGCTTGAACCGCAGTCACTGTGATTGCTGGGCGCTGTCGGTTTGCATATTCACAGGGTCAGGTCAGAATCGAGGTCAGCACAGGGCAGCACAGTGGCAGTCACGTGGGGTGTCATTGGTGTGGGCAAGGAGGGGAGGGGTCAGAGGGAGGGCAGTTCGGGTAAGAGAGAAGAGGGAGCAGACGTCAAGGGGCGCAATCTTTGAGCAAGGAAA
>JAPTJF010000624.1:0-28017 GCA_029339195.1 Micractinium sp. NFX-FRZ
AGCCCGTACCAGTAGCCCGCAGTGCCCCCCAGTGCCATTCCAGTGCCATTCCAGTGTTTCTGGTGTTCGTAGTGATGGAGGCCTCTACGATGGACTCCGCGTGTCAAAATCAGTGCTCAGCACGAAACATGAAAGCACCCAGCCTCCATGGGGCTTGAGAAACATGAAACATGAAAGTACCCAGCCTCCATGGGGCTTGATAAGCAATTCACCAAGTGTCTTTCAGCAAGACAACCAGGTGATAAGAAGTTGCAATACGTTGCAGCGGTGTCATGATGAGTAGTGCAGTGACGGCGACAAGCATGCTCCTCAGGACAGGCTCCACAGGCTGTGTCCGCCCTGTGTTCTTCAACCGTGGCGTTGGGATGTGCCGTTCACACTGCATTCAGACAAGACGACCTGCCCCTTGATGCGCCTGCAGGTCACAGTGGGGACTGTGCTGGCAGTGCGCAACACCGGGGTCGAGAGCGCCACCTGCCAGCTCTGGCCTGCCTCGTCTGCGGAGGCCAAAGCCTTCCATGCATTTGAGCTGTCAGTTCCCGGTGCCCCCGGCAGCAGGCGAGCAGTGTCGCAGCAGCAGCAACGACATCAGTCAGCAGCAGAGGAGGAGGAGCAAGATATAGAGGAGAAGGAGCAGGAGCAGGAGGAGGGGGCCACAAGCGAGCCGGCGGAAGAACCCACCTCTGACACTGCCGCGCAGCCCAATATTGACTCTCTTAATGACTCTCTGTCAGCCAACCCCGCCCTGCTGCTGAAAGCACCGCCTCGTGGCAGACGGCAGATCTGCCTAGAGCTCAGAGCACAAGGGAGAGCAGCAGCAGCAGCAGCAGCAACAGCAACAGCAGACGGGGGAGGCGACACAGGAGCAGGTGGAGGGAAGGCAGCAGCCACGGGGCAACTGTGGCAGCTCGGCTGCAACAGCCACAGGCGCTGCAGCAGCCGCACTGATGGAGGCTGATGCGCGTGGCGGCCCACTTCCATCAGCGGAGATGCTGGAGCAGAATGAGGGGCAGCTGTGGGTGGCAATTGCGGAGGTGCTCGCGCGCATGGATGTGCAGGGTGAGGCAGGGAAGGGATGGCCCGCCACTGCTGTCTGACTGGGGGTCTGGTAGATTGCGCCAAGGGAGCAGCTCAAGGGCTTGTTTGAACAGTGTTTTCCGGCATATGAGCCGCATGCATTTGTTTGGTTGAGACCACTGCCAGATGAGTGCTGCAAGGCTTACTCCCCACAGCTGCTCCTCTTAACACTGCCTGGGCTGGCCTGCCCGCTCGCTCATTCCCCCCTCCTGCAGGCCACGTGCCCGCAGCAGCCCTCCACCCCTACCGCGTCGCCCTCACGAGCATGCCCTCCAACCGTTGGCGCCTGACCCACTACTGCATGCTGCGGGCATTTGCTGAGCAGGGCGCATGGGGGCAAGCAGCCAGCTGGATCGGGCTGGCGAGCCGACAAGTCCAGGGGCGCGTGGGCTAGCAGCCTTGGGCTCTGCCTCCGGCAGTAAACCATGCTGTGCTTCAAGTAAACTGCCATGCCACATGTGTACAGCTTGCGGGGAATCCGCACCTCAACATGAGCATAGACGAGCTTACGACGGTTCACGCAGTGGGGGGCATTACAAGTGCAACAATCTCAGCGCGTGTCACGAATGCTGATGTTGATGCGGCAGCGCTGCAGGTGGCGGGCGAAGGGCGCAAACGCGTCTTCCTCTGCCTCCGCTTGCTCAAAGCCGTCCTGACCCTCGCCCCTGCTGCTGCTGGCACGGCTGCGTCCCACCTGCAACGCTTCTGCCAGAGGCCGGCCCTCTCCTGCCAGCACACGTGGCACACCATGGTAGCAGCACCGGGCCTGGCCAGCAAGCACCACAGCGTCGCCGCTGTGCAGCAGCAGCGGCGTGGGGGGCACCTCTTTGGTGGTGGACCCTATGAGGAAGACGGCATCGCATCCCAGACTGAGGGACACCAGCGGCTGGTCCAGGCTGGGCTCTGCATCGTCAATGTGCCCATTCAGGGTGTCCCCTGGGAGCAGTGGGCCGATGGGAAGGGTGAGACGTGAGGACCTGGGATGCCAGGCAAGAAGGTAAAGTTGCACACGGCGCCACGGCAGCGCCACAGGGCTGCGTCCGGCAAGAGGGCAGCTGCGCCAGCCACACAGGTAGCTCAGCGCACTGCTCGTGCCAGCAGCTCGCCCCAATGTCGCTACGCCCACCTTCGTAATAGTAGTTGACCAGTGCTGCATCTGGGCAAAACGCGGGGGCCTTGCCGCTGCCTGCTGCTGCTGCTGCCCCTGCATCACCACTGCTGTCAGGTTTGCCAGCTGGCAGCGTGGCTGCCAGGTCGGCCAAGGTCACTGCCAGCTGGCGCAGCTCAGGTGGCAGCGGCATGTGAGGTGCATGTCGCAGGTACCGCCGTTGTGTCCAGTCATAAGGCGGGCCCAGCGTGGCCCAGCGCAGCTTCTGCAGCAGGCTCTCTGCCAGCGGCCCGCTGCCCTCTGGCCCCCACAGACCGGCGGCAACGCGGGTGCTGCCAGCAGAGCAAGCTGCATCAGGGCCGCTGCTGCCGCCGCTGCTGCTGCTCTCGTCGATGCTGCTGTGATCAGCGGCAGCATTGGTGCTCGCTGGGCTGCCCGCTGCTTCCCCTGCTGCCTCCGCTGGGTACTCCTGCTGCTGCTGCTGCTGCTGCTGCTGCAGGCGCAGACCCTGCTGTGCCGCATGCCAGATGCCTGGCAGGCCCCCTGGGTATGCCCGGATGTGGTTGGTGTGGTTGGGCGGCTCACAGAAGCGTGTGAAAGCGTCTGACACCAGCTGGCGCTGCAGCTCAGGCGGCAGGGCGCCGCGCACCAGCAGCAGGCCTGCAGCGGCAGGCAGCAGCACCAGCACCTGACGAGCTGTGATTGACTGCGCCTCTGAAGGGAAATAAGGTTTAAAGCACAGTAAGGGACCAGCCAGGCATGCCAAAGACAGCACCCGGTTCAGAGGCATCGTGTGCATGCCACTGCCGCCACCAAACTAATGCCAACGGAGGGTTACCTGGGTGGGCAGCGAAGGCAAAGGCGGCCGCAGTGGGCGGCATGCCCGATGGCACCCCCAGGCAGCTCACTCCCTCGGGCAGCGCCTCCCCAAGCCGTAAGTCTAGAACATCAGACAGGTCTGTGGGGCGCACGACAAAGCCCTTGCTGATGCGCCGGCGGCCCCTGCAAGGATGAGAAATGGAGGTGCCTCAGGCGACGAGCGGCAGCGGGAGGCAGAGGCGGCAGTGGCGGGGCCCTCTACCCGCAAGGCGCAAGGGCTCTGCGCAATATTCAGCATGCCTGCCTGGCTCTGCTGGGCTCATAGACAGCCGCTGGGGGCCCAACTGAGCGCAGGTTGCGGCCCAGTGAGTCCGTGGCGCCGTATGGCGTCCGCAGGGCGCTCTTGCATTTCATCCGGAGCCTTTCGAACCTGTTTTTGAACACCTGCTCCCTGTGCAGCTGGTACCGCTTCTCCGCCAGCCGGAACGCTGTATGCGACCCGTCCTGAGCAGGCCCGTGGGGCTCCTGGTAGCTGACCATCATCTCTGGGTGAAGAAGAAGAAGAAGAAGAAGAAGGTGACACGCTTGGGTGACTGGGGGGTGATACGCGACAGCCTGGCTGGCGGCGGCTAATGCCGCCGCTGCCAGACTGCCGACCCACCCCCTTGGAGGGGCCTGTCAGCCGGGGTCTGCCAGTGTTTACAGAAGCGGGCAAAGCACAGGACAAATGCGAGCAAGGGTCGGGCTGTGCTGCCAGCGGCGGTGAGATGACGGCGCGCGCCGCGGCGCCGCCCTCCTGCATGCTCCGCCTTTCTGCGCTGCGTGGGTATCACTGGCACAGACCTGTGCCCAGGGGAACCATCGCGAACCTCACATGTGCTTCATTGCAAAGTGGCGCTTAGCGGCCTCGCCTGCATAAGGCAGGAACACATTGAATCAGTCAACTGAGACTAGTTTCTGTGACTGGCTGCCAGGCATGTACAGGCAGAGGCAGTACCGCAGCTGCCGGCAACTCACCGAGAGGAGAGAAGGCTGCAGCCAGGCCGGGGGGAGGAGGTGGTAGGGTGTGCTGTGCAGGTGCAGGGGAGCTGCGGGCCTGGCGCCAGCCGCCACGGAACAGCGTGGACAGGCGGTGACCGGTGGACGCAGGCGAGGGTGGCACAGGCGGAGACGGCGGGCGGAGCGGCACGGGCAGCCCTCGGCTGCCTGATGCCATTGCTGAGCTGGCGGAACGCTGCTTCAGCACTGCCGGGCCAGCTGCCGGGTTGGCAGCAGGGCTGTTTGGCCTGCTGAGTGAGCTTGTGCGCGGCTGCACATTCAGGCCGCTGCAGAGGCCTTCGCTGCCTGCAGTGGCCGCCCTGCCGCCTGTGCCTGCTGCTGCGCTGCGCTCGGCGCTTTCCTCCTCGGAGGCAGCAGCCTCATCCTCCTCGCTGGCAGGCTGGGCCCAGAAGCCGCCAGGCACCCACCTCTTGGGCGGCTGCACCAGTGCCGACTTGCGCAGGTTGCCCAGGAAGGTCTGCGTGCCTGCCCACATGGAAGCTGGTGCCTGCAGCTGCTTGGGCCCGCCTGCCGCTCTTGCTCCTCCTCCTGCTGCTCTTGCTTCTCCTGCCTGTCCTGATGCTGCCATTGTAGCTGATGGTGCAACAGGAGGGGCGATCTGGAGTAGTGGAGACTGGGCGGCAAGGCTGTCGCAGCTGGCGTTTGGCGCCGCGCCAGCGACCAGTGGGCGCCAGTCCTCTGCGCTTGCCACCGGCTGCCTTGTGGCGCTGACAGCAGCGGCGGAGGCCTCCCACCTGCGGGCGGCCAGGGTCCCCAACAGCGCTTGGTAGCGGTAGGTCTCTTCTGACACCTGCCTGCTGGGGGAGTCGCAGCTAGCGGGCCTGCCCCCCAAGCTGCTGCTGCCCCTGCTGTCCTCTGAACTGACAGGGCTGCGCCCAGCTGCCACTGGGCTGCACAGCGTGGGGGCCACGCCCCAGCTGCCACCATAATGCGCAGCAGCAGGGGTGGGCTGGCGCTGGCAGCTGCAGCAGCTGCTGCCCGGGCTGGCAGCGCCGTCGGCGAAGCGTACTGTCCTGCCGGGCGGGCTGCAGCCCCGCCCAGGGTCCGCAGCGGCAGGGGCGCAGGCTGCTGCATCGGCTGCCGTAGCATCCAGGGCATCGCCGGTGGCCCAGGGCTCGTTGTACAGTGGCGGGGCGCTGGGTTCGTCTGTGAGGCAAGGCTCCTCCTCCTCCTCATTCCCTTCTTCATCTGCCACCGACTCACGCGGGCTGGCCTCCTGGTTGCAGAGCGCTGGGCCATTGAGGGGCGGATAGCGCACCCCCGCCCAGCCAACAGCCGGCGCAGCTGTGGGGCACAGGCCAGTGTACGACAGCGGTGCAGGGCTGGCGTGCGAGCCAGGCAGCACCCAGGCTGAGGCTGAGGGAAGCGCGTGCGCACCCGTCTCCCCAGGGGAGCCCGCTGCTCTCCCAGAGCTGCAGTAGCTGGGGAGCTGCTGCGCCTGCCAAGTGGGAGGAGGCAGTGACTCGGCGCCGCCACTGGTGCTCTGCACGTCTTCCTCCTCCTCCTCCTCCCCGTGGTCCCAGCCGCCCGCCTGCCCCCAGCTCCCGGGGAACCGCTGCTCCAGTATCGCCTCGCTGCGCACGGTGTACTGCATGTACTGCCCCGCTGCCGGCGCGCTGCACGGGCGCACCACCGCCGCGCGGCCCAGCGTGGCGCTGCCGTAGCTGCCGCCGCCCTCGCAGCGCACAGCATGCAGGCCGTAGCTGCCAGCGCTGCTGGGCCTGCCGCCCTGCGACCAGCCCAGCGGATGATAAGGCGCGGCACCGGCAGCGGCGCTGCTGCAGCGGCTGCCCCAGCATGCCGACAGCTGCCCTTCCGCATCCCAGCCGCCAAACTGGCCCTCGCTGGCAGCTGGAGAGGCGGCCGCGGCAGCTGAAGTCTCAGCAGACCGTGGCAGCAGGGAGCCCGCTGAGGGCGCAGCTGTGCAGGCCTGGTCAGATGCAGCGGCTGCGGGAATGCACCACGCAGCGCCGCTGCCTGCCTCCTCTGCACTGCTGGTGTCACCTGCAAGCTTGAGCTGGCCCAGGCGGTCGGTGCCCTGCCGATGCAGCGGGGGAAGCACTGTGTCAGTATGCAGTCACAAGCTGCATTGGCATCCAAACGTTTGCCCGCTCCCTGACCCCGCCTGGCAACGCCTGGCCCCAAGGGGGCACGCACCTTCAGTCCATGCGTTCGGGCTGCAGCGGCGGCGCAATGCTCGAGGCTGTCGCTGCTGCCGTTGCTGCTGCTGGTGTCTTGGGACGGGTCCAATTCAGATGGCTCTGGGTGCCGCCTGCTGAGCGCACGTTGCAGCCTCTGCATCGCGCCCTGCACCAGCAGAACAGGCGGGCGGGCACAGGCGGTGGCAGGCACTTGGGTCGGCTTGCAGGCTGTTGCGCCCGTCCTTCACTCCATCAGGCGTCCACAATGTGAACACCACACCGCAGCGCGCTCAAACCGACAGTTCGGAACGGAGCCATCGCGCTGGCCCGCTCTGCTTTCACGCCGCACCTCTCTGTCACACCCAATGCGCTTTGCGGCGGGTCTATCGTATTCCCAATGGGCACGCGAAAGTCAGACGAGGCTCTAGGAAGTGGTTGGTTCTCGCTGGTTGCGCCTGATAAATGACGAAACGCGATTGAAAGATACAAAATGCGAAGAGGGATTAGAATTGTTTGAGCGGCTCTGGTCTGGCGGAGTCTCTGCTGACATGCAGCGCCCGCTGCCAGCGCTATGCCCCGCCCCGCCCCGCCACCGCCGGCAGCTGCACAGTCAGCGGCAGGTCAGTGCAGACCCCGGACTCCCTGATGCTGCCAGATGTGGACGTTTTGTGCTTCAGAGCGCTGCGCCTCCTGCGCAGGCTTCCGCAAGTCAGCTTGTCGACGCAGCGCTGCACCGCGGCCAGTGCCGCTGCCTTGCGCGGATCAATCACCCTCCGCCACTTGGGGGTCAGACCAAAGGGCCAACCATACAACTGCAAGGCACCGTACGGGAGTGGGGAAGCAGAGTGAGGGTGCTGCTGGAACAAAAACTGGGGGCCAACCATACAACTGCATACAACGGGCATGTATCCGCCCACCCACCCACCCACCCACCTTCTCCATCTCCTCACTCTCCCACCAGCAGGCGTCTCCACCTCTGCAGGGGCATGGGCAGCAGCGTGGGCAGCAGAACGAGGTCAGGGCGCCATCAGGAGGTGAAAACAGCAGGCAGCCTCGCAGCTCCTTGCCTCTGCTGGTGATGTCCACAGCTGCAATCTGTCGCGCCACATGCAAGCCGGCCAACGCGGAGGCAACGCCACAAGCCTGCCGCCGCACCTTTGGCGCTGCCAGCCCTCCCGCCCGCGCTCCCCCGGCGCCGCTGGGATGGTCAGGTCCAGCAGCAGGCAGGCCATGAGGGCCACCGCTGCTGGCGTCTCAAAGATGGAGTTCAGCACGCTGTCGACGGTGCTTGAGCCTGTGTCGATGGGGCCGTGGCCGTTGGCTGTCGTGTAGGTGTTGAAATACGCGGGGACAGACAAGCCGCTGTACAGGCCAAAGCCCTGCGCACGGAGAGGGGAGTGAGGTTGCAAGGTGCGGGGCGGGGGATAAGCCAACAGGTGCAACAATTGTTAGGGCGCTAAGGCATTGGCATGAGGAGCACTGGAGCAGCAGGCGGAACGCAGGGGCAGCGGGCGGCTGCTGCAGGCGGGTGCGGCAGGCGGGCCACAGGAGGAGCAGGCGGGTGCGGCAGGCGGGTGCGGCAGGGGGAGCAGGCGGGGGCATCAGGCGGGGCTCACCAGGATGAATATGTTCCTTTCACTGTGCAAATCGACCCCCTCCAGGTTGGAGAAGCCTGGTGGGAAGACAGGGGCGGGTACGCGGGGCGAGGGGTTTAGTGCGGGCATTGAATCGGAACGGGTGCATTAGGGAGGGAGGAGGGAAAAGTGGTGGGCACAGGTGCCCGGGCTGTCGGCAGGCTTAGTGCTCACAGTTTCAAAGGAACAGGCAGCAGTGCACAGCATGGCAAATCACTGCATGACACACCGGCGGCAGCACGGCACACGGTACTGTGCCCCCTGGAACCACAGCCCGCCCGCGCTGCTGCCGCCCCGCCACCCTCTGCTGCCCCCCGGCCCAGGCATCCCCTCGGGCAGCACCCAGCTTGGCGGCAGCGCACCGACGCCAGCGATGAGCGAAAACATAACGCAGAACATTCCGGCCACGAGGGCCTGCGGGATGGAGGCCCACAGCGCGCCAAACTTGCCTGCACGCAGCAGGAGGAGAGTGCGGCGTGCAGCGGGCGTTGCAGGCGTGTGTAACGAACGTGCGTGCGGAAAACGCGCTCACACGCTCTGCTGCCCACACCTGCCCGCCTGTTTGCTCCTGCTTGAGGAGGGAAGCCCGGCCTGGTGTGGGCACCACGCGCGGATGTGCGGGCCCACCCCCTTCCCCTCCGGATGGCTCACCAATGAGGGAGACAATCATCATGAAGACCGCACCCACTTGAGTCACCCGCCGGCTGGCCACCCCGGTGACGCTGATGGCGCCCACATTCTCTGCAGGCACGGGCGGGGCCAGTGCGGACATGGGTGATTCCAAAGTTAAGTGGAAAGCGTATGGCTGAATGCTGACCTGGATGCGCCAGCGCAGGAAGGGCGGAATGCACAACGTGCCGGCAGCGGGCAGCGGCAGCAAGGAGGTGGTGGGCGTGCTGTCGCAGCCACTCCACTAGAGCCACGTGCAGATCACTTGCACTGCCTGCATCCACCGGGATAAGCCGGCCCAGCCCAACAGCTACGTGCCTAGGGCCCATGGTCCCAACTGTCACCATGCCAAACCCTTCCCACCTGCGTAGGCGGTGGACCCTGTGGTGGTGCCCAGCACCCCCGCCACCGTGCAGCACACCGCCTCAATGGCCAGCGCACGGGACACGACATCCGTGGGCGGCTGCGGCGCGCCGCCCAGCCGAGCGGCAGCATAGTAGTCGCCTGTGTGGCGGCAGTGACCATGGAGGGAAGGGGGAGGGGAGAGGCGGCGCGTGGGAGAAGGTGGGGACAGGACCGGGGCGAGGGGAAGCTAGGCAACAAGCTGGCTGGGCCAGCGCCAGCCTGGCTGCAAGCCTCAGTGCCCCTCACCCGCTCTGCCAGTGCACAAGAGAGCAGGGAGCAGGGAGCTCACCGATGGACTCCAGGGCTGCCGGTATCACGGCGGCAATCATTGTGAAAACAGAGGCAGCTGTGAAGATGGGGGCGCCCCACTGCAGGAGGGGGGGGCGGCGGCAGGCGAGAGAGGCGGGTGGGCGGGTGGGTGGGCGCATGGAGAAGCAGCGAGTGGCTCAACACGACAGTGATGTGGCGGGTGCATTCCACCCATCATCCCAACGCCGGTATTGTGGAGACCCCACGCCACGTAGTGAGCAGTGCGGCTGGCGCCCCGGCCCTTGCCACCGTCCGCTGCAGCGTCCCTGCAAGCTCCCCAGCCTCCCGCGCTTGCCTGGCCGGGGTAGGGCACGCGGATCCATGGCGCCTCCGACATGATGTAATTGAAGTTGGCTTGGTCGGTGGTGCAGCTCTTCTGCGGCACACAAGGAGGGCAGGGCAGGGCAGGGCAGGGCAGCACGCCAGTGAGACGAGTGCTCTGACGAGCGGGGAGGTGCTTGGTGACTGGCACATAGCAGCTCTGCCTGCTGCGAGCGTGCTGTGGCCCCTGCCAGCCGCCCCGGCCGCCGGGCCTGCCGCCCCACCCCCCGCCCACCTGAGTCTGCGGGGAGGCGTTGTCGTACACCCCCGCCACAGTCATGATATATGCGTACAGCCAGGTGATGCCCAGGCCCAGCAGCACGGGGAACAGGCTGAACAGGGGCAGCCTGCAGGGGGGTGGGAAAAGGGGGGGCCAGCAGGTAGGACCGCAGGAGCGCGCGCGGCTGTGCGGGGCATGTGTGAGATGATGCCGCGGCGCAGGCCTGTGCAGCACAACGCATGACTGTGGCCCGCCGTTGAAACCGGCCCTCAACAGCATCCCCTGATGCCATCCCCCAGGCGCCTCCCTGCCACAGCCAGCACGACGTGCATGCTGCCAGCACGCTGAGCGCGCACCCAAAGACGTGGACGCGGCGCAGGTGGAAGGCCATGACGATGATGAGCACCATGACGGGCAGGCCCAGCTGGACGCACTGCCCCACGACGGGCCAGCCGGCGCCGTAGAGGGAGAGCCCCAGGATGGAGATGTTGACGCCGATGGTGATGGGGGACAGGTGCCTGCGAGAGAAAGAACGGGGGGTGGGGGGCGGGGGGGAGAGGGGGAGAGAGGGTGAGCGCAAAGTGGGACAGGTAAGCCCTGAAGGGCAGCAGTGCGGAGATGGAAAACGGATGAGCAAGCGCGCGCACAGCTGTGAGCGTGGGGCCAGATGCCGCTCTGGGAGCGTACCTCCACACCGCCACGCATGCCCACGCCGGCACCGCGCAGTCAGCCACCAGCACGGAACCCAGGCGCCTGCACTCACTTGAGCAGCCAGTAGAAGATGCCGAACAGCGCCAGGCCCAGGGCTATGAGAGCGGAGCCGATGATGCCGCCTTGCAGCACGCGCATGGTGTACTGCAAAGGGCGGGCGGGCGGGCGGGCGGGCAGAGAACAGGAGCGATTGGGGGGAGGTGAGGAAGAAGGCGCAGCATGGGTTGAGGTGTCTTCCAACCATGTGGCAGGTGTACAGGGCTCAGACTTTGCACAGCAGAGGCCTGTAGGGCCGGCGCAAGGTACCTGGCTACCTAAAACCTACCGAGGCCTGCAACAACCAAACCCTACCCCACTTCACGTCGGTCCCTGTAAGCCACTGATTACTCACCAGGAAGCGCTCGTGCTCGCCCTCAAACGTGTTGGACGCCTTGATCTGCGCCGTCAGCGCCAGCACAGGCGAGATGTAGGCAAAGGAGCCCCCCTGCGGGGCACGGTGCAGGCCGCGGGCGGGGGCGGCGGTGAGTCCCTGCGTGCACGCGCCTGCCCGGGCCCACGCCAGGCCTCCCCCTGCAGCCGACAGGCGTGCATGCAAGAACAACACAGGGTACTCGGCGCCTCCCCCATGCCCTGCCCCGCGGGCCCTGCCCCTTGCACCCTCTGCACCCACCTGCACGATGGGCAGCCGGGCCCCCAGCGCCGTCTGCAGCAGGGTGTTAATGCCCGAAGCCAGGAAACAGGTGCACACCACGTTGGCCACATCTGCGGGCGGTTGGCCGGGCGGGCAGCGGGGAGGGGTTGGGAGTCAGGGAGGCAGGGTCGAAGAGAGCAGAGCAGGGAGGGCCAGGCGGGGGCGCGCATCTGTGCCACATTTGCGTGCCAGTGGGAGCAGGCGGGCAGGGGCTCGGGCACTGCCGGCACCAGTGGCGTGCTGTGCCGCTGCCCCTCACCCTTGGTGGTACCACCCATGGCGGGCACCAGCAGAAGCGGGATGAGCACCGTGCTGCCGAGCATTGTCATGAACGTCTGGATGCCCTGCACACAGCGTGGGCAGAGAGCGCAATGAGGGGGCGAGTGCGCAATGAGGGGGCGAGAGCGCATGAGGGGGCGAGTGCCACATCAGCGCTTTTAATTGGCGGCACGCTGGGCCAGTTGGGCCGGCGCCGCGCCTGGTCTGCCTGCCCGCCGCATGCCCACCTGCCCTCCCCCTTGAAACATGCGCTCACCAGGAGAATGGTGAGCGGCCACGGAGGAATATCTCGCACGCCATAGCGCACTGTGCAGAGGAAGGTGGAGGAGCGGCTTGAGGGCGACAGCGGGCGGCGGCAAGGCGGGACCAGGAGGTGGCAAAGCCCTAGCTGCACCAACCGTTCGGCGCACTCCACCACGCATTGAGAATGTGCTGCATGGATGTGCTGAGCAGTGCGCACACCTCGCCCTTGCGTGCTTTTGCCGACTGCAGAGGTCGCGGGCCCGCCATCTGCTTCCGGAGCCTCCGCCTCCTTCTCAGAGGTTTCTGCAGCAGCACCCCCATGTTTACTCTCGTCGGTGCCGCTGTCGGGCAGTCCTTCCTCCATGACCGAGAGCGCGCAGTTGTCGCGGGCAAGCTCTGCTGCAGTGCAGTCGGCAAACGCAAATAAACCTGCTATAAATAATGTAAACAAGCGGCGGAGGTGCACCTTGATACGTCAAACCCTAGATTTGTGTCCTGGCTGGCATTAGGTCAAGTAGGGCAAATCGCATATGGGCTCATTTTGCCCAATGGAAAATGTATCAGTCGGATTTCACATGTTTTTCCTGGTGCCAGCAGCATGCGAGGGTGGGAAGGGCATGCATTTGGAGGCAGTCCAATGGCAGGTGCAGGGCGTGGGCGTCTGAATGTGAAGCGGATACGAGGAGTGGTCTCAATGGCAGTGCAGGTGGGCAGAAGGCAACGGTTCAAACGGAACAGCGCTACAGCGGTGGCTCTGCAAACATGCGGAGAGCGGCCTCAATGCTGGCCAGCTCGCGGGCCGCACGGGATGCCACGGCTGGCGGCAGCAGGGGCAGGCCAGCGCCTTCGGTCTGGTGCACAACAGGGCCGGCCGGGGCTGCCGGCTGCTCCGCCTGCCGCGCCTGCTGGGCATGCTGCGGGGCCGACACCTGCTGCGCCGGCAGCGGCGCCACATCCACAGGCGTCCTCTGGCCTGGCCCAGTCTCTGACAACTCAAACCGCCCCCGCTGCTGCTGCTGCTGCTGCTGCTGCTGTTGCTGCTGCTGCCTCTGCTGCTGCTGCTGCTCAGTAGGGAGTTGGTGGCGCAGCTCGGCTTGCAGCGCGATGTTGAAGGCGGGGTGGTGCGATGGCGCAAGCTGGGGGCTGAGCAGCGTCACAAAGCTGCGTGGGCTGCACGCCTGCGGCCATACCAGGCACGGCGGCGGGGTGGCCACAGGCGGCGGCAGCGGCAGGGACGCACCGCCACCCACGGCCGGCATCGGGGTGCAGGCGATGAAGCCTCCGCCGCCGCCACCGCCGCCGCCGCTGCTGGGCACGACAGGCAGGTGCTGGCCCCAGGGCAGCCCCTGGAGGGGCGTGATCTTCAGCGGGCTGTAGGGCTGCTGCCAGAGGAAGCTGGCCTGCTGTGCCGCCGCTGCTGCTGGGCTGGTGTTGGCTGGAATGCCCGGGTGCAGCAGGGGCGCCAGGGGTGGCAGACCATGCGGGCGCCGCTCGTGGCTGGGCGCTGTGCCCGCGGGTGCTGCTGCTGTCACGACCGGTGTGGCCAGGGAGAAGCCTCCTCCTGCTGCCTCCTGCTGGCCAGCTGCCAGGTGCCAGCTGGTGGGTGCTCCCCCTTCACTGCCCGTGGCCCGGCGTGCCACGTGGCGCTGCGGGCGCGCGCTGCCCACGCCACTGCTGCTTGCCCCCCCGCCGCCGCCGCCCCTGCTTGCCTGCAGCTGCTCCTGCGCCGCCTGCTGCTGCATCAGGCGCTGCTCTAGGCTCTCCAGGTCGGTGAAAGAGGCTGTGGGTGTGGGCGCCTTGCGCTTGTTTGTGCCGCGCGCGCTGACCGCGCCAGGTGCCGCACCCTGGCTGCTGGTGGCACCGGTGCCGCCTCCTGCCGTGCTCAGGCCCACACCTTGGCCCAGGGCAGAGCCCAGCCCGCTGCTGCTGCGGGACAGGGCCGCACCGGCACCGCCCCCGTGCCCGCCGCCCCCGCCGCCGCCGCCTCCACCCCCGCCGCCGCCCATGCCGCTGCTGGCTTTGCTTGCGTTAGCGGCAGCTCGGCGCGCACCGCTGGTGGAGGTGCGGGCGTCGGGCGACTTGCTGAACGCCCGCAGGGCAGCCACTACCTCTGCCTGCAGGAGTGCAGGAGGGGGCGGGACGGGATGCAAGGAGTTTGAGAGAGGCAAGACAAGTGAGCAGTGGGCATGCAAAAGGGGGACGGGGAGGTGCATTGAGCAGTGCCAGCCGGCTCCAGCTCCCTTTGCAACTTGCTCCCTGGACGCGGCACTGCTGCCCAGTCAGACCTCGCCGTGCATGCCCTCCCACACCTGCCCTGTCCCGGCGGCCCCAACCTGCACCGCCACTCCTCCTCTCTCGCTCTGCCACCTCTCCTCCCCGTCATTCATGCCCCGCCCACCTGCGACATCTGCTGCAGGTGGGGCATCACGTCCGAGTAGCTGTCTGCAGGGAGGGGAGGGGGGCGGGTGGGAGCAGTGGGTGGGGTGCCCTTCGAACCCGTTTCCCCCCCGGTGCCGTGCGCGTTTGTGTGCGTGTGATGTGGACCGTCACAGGTGGGCCGTTGGAGATGGGCCGCCGCAGTGGGTGGCGCCGGAACCTGCCAAACACCCCCTGGAGAGCCCTCAGTAGTGCCCAAGCATCCGTTTTCCATCTGCACACTTGCACTTGGCCAGCCGCCAACAACACGACCCACCCAGGCAGAACCCTGCTTTCTCCCACCAACCTACGGAGAAATTGAGGTCTTCGTCGCGCCACGCCTTGCTCTTGAGCGCCATCAGGTCGTGGGCGCACCCTGCCTGCTCCGGCACATCAAATGCGCCTGCAGGGTGGGGAGCAAGCGCTTGCGGGTAGATGTGGTGGGTCAGGAGGGGCGGCGCGGGCTTTACTCAAATCGAACAGAGCCTTTGCAGCCTGCGAGAGCTTGCTTTCGAACCGCACGTGGTGCGCCGGCTCGGTGTGGTGCGGCGCTGCACTCGTGGCACCCCCAGCAATCCTACAACATGCCGCTCACCACACTCCCCCCCCCCCCACCACCCTCGGAAAGAGGCACCCGCCCTGCCCCTCAGGCATGCCCCAGGCCTCACCCAAGTACAGCTGCTTCTTGTCCAGCCACACCTGCAAAACATGGGGTGTAGGGCCAGCAGTGAAGTGCAGGTTTTAATCAGCCACGTTGAGCGCGAGGGCAGCCCAAGGCGAACCAGGGAAGGTGGGCGCCCCAAATTTAGAAGCGCTACACGTACGAGCCTGCCCCGCTGCCTCCTGGACTTCCTACCCATCAATCCTTTTCCTCCAACCTGCCCCTTCGCCCCCCTACTTTCCAGCCCTGCTCACATGCCCCTCATAGCGCTGGGTCCGCCTGCACAGCAGGCAGCAGCGACGGGCGCAAGGCGTGCATGGGCGCGGCGGCAACCAGCATGGGCGCGGCGGCACTCGCCGCCGGCAGCGGCTCTGCCAACGGCCCTTGGACGCCCCCTCGAGCTGACCTCCGTGCATGTGTGAGTGTCTCGTTTCACATCCCTCCCCCCTGGCACGCCTGCGCCCCCACCTTAGAAGCCACGCTCCCCACTGCTGCCCCTGCCAAAGCCAGTCCAAGGGGCTCCACTCACTTGTGCAGCGTCACACCAACAAGCCCCGTCTTGCCGGCCCGCGGCTTGGCGTCGCCCGCCTGCTGCCCGCTTATACCGCTGGCCTCGGCCGCTTTGGCCATACGGCGCTGCAGTGAGGACACAAAGGCAGAGGGCGTCATGGTGTTGGATGGCTAGGCTGCCTGCCGAGGCCCTTGGAACCAAAACAGGCCCTTGAGGATTGGGAGGAAAGCTGGGGTGCTCGCTCCCTTACCTGCAGAGACAGTTTCTATAGCCACCCACGTCGCACGTTTTATCTGAAAAGTAAACAAAAACATGGTCCAGCGCTATAAGGGGCGCTATGAGGTGAACAGAGGGAGATGGCGAGGGAGGCAGGCAGGCACGCCGGCGCGGCGCCGGCGGCACACTTGTGGAAAGTAATAATTGATTTCAAGTTCATTCACAATGGATATATCAACACATGTTCACAAATACTCCTTCCCCCCCAGGCACAGCTGATCCTTGGGAAGCCCAAGATCAGGCGGTGCCCGGCCTTCCTGCCAGCCTGGCGCCGCCCCAACTTTGAATGCCCCCATGTCCCCCCACCGCATCCCGCTGTCTCAATTTGGTCTTATACTGCCGGACAGGCTATACACATGCAGGAGCTGTGCACTGTGGAAGCAATTGGCGGGGGGTGGGCCGTCCGGCTGGCGGGAGGCCAGCAGATCTGCACGCAAAAGGATGAGGCTGACGCAAACGAGATAGCGGATCTTGTTACGTTCAAGCGCGCCCTGGATTTGGGCGTCTCACTCGACACCGTGCTGCTGCGCCTGCCAAACGCTCGGGACGAGTTCAGGGAGTCCGAGGAGGTGCGTGCAGATTTGTCGCTGCGAGCCCGGGCGTCTGTCAGCGGCTGCCGCCTGCCGCCGCTGCCTGCCGCCACACCGTCCGCCGCCACCCTGCTGCGCCGCCTGGCCCTTGCGCCGACGCCGGCGCTGTGCGGTAGCCTTTCAGTGCCGCTGTTGGCCCTGCACTCCTCTGCCATGCCTGCAGGAGCTGCGCAAGCTGAGCTGGAGCCAGCTTCTCAACAACCTGGGAGCCTCGCAGCAGCCTGACGCTGACGACGAGTTGGAAGTGGCGGCGGCAGCAGCAGCAGCAGACTCTGGGGACGCGGATGGGCCTGCGGCGCACAGCAGCAGCCAGGTGCCATCGCTGCAGGATGTAACAGACTTTGGGTCGGCGCCTATTGGCTCTGGGGAGCAGCAGGCGCAGCAGCCGGCAAGCACTATGCAGCAGCAGCAGCAGCAGCAGCAGCACCGGCAGCAGCCGGCGGGCACTGAGCAGCAGCCGGCGGGTACGGAGCAGCAGCAAGCTGCAGGCGGGGGAGCAGCACCCGCAGCGGGAGGTGCAGGGGCAGCGCAGGCGCCAGCGGTGACCGACAGTTTCTCGCCTCCCCCCAAGCTGCTGGGCTGCTACCGGCAGACAAACAAGCCCAGCGTGCTCACCGTGCAGGTGAGGACAGTGGGCATGCAAAGCAGGGGAAGGCGCCCGGACCAGCACTTGGCAGGCCAGGGCGCCAGCGCATCCACCTGTATTGGGTGCTCTTTTGTTCTTGCCGAGCAGCAGTTGGCATTGGGCGGTGACATTCTTTCTTGCCGAGCAGCAGCTGGCATTGGGCAGTGCCACATGGGAAGGTGCCCGCCGCGGCCATCTGTTGCTGGCGCCACCAGCGCTGCCCGCCCTGCCCCCCCCGCAGATCAGCCTGTCCAAGTCACTGGGAGAGAAGCAGACGACGAATTTCTTGTGAGGGGGCACACCTGCCTGGTGTGCACTGTCGGTCCCATGCCTGGGCCAACACTGTGCCGCTGGTGCCTGCTGGCCCTCCCCTTCCTGCCTGTGCATGCGGGACTACACGTGTGGCATTGCCACTCAGGCGCGTTGCTGCATGCTCCCTTCTCCTGCTGCAGCGGCAGCTACACAGTGCCAGAGGCGGCAGGCATGGCGCGCGATGCGATTGTGGTGTGGGAGAGGCTGCGCCGGGGAGGTGCGCGGTGGCACTTGTTTGTGGGGAGGGGAGTGCAGAGCGGGTCGCCTTGCAGGGCCCAAAGGCGGCAAACGTTGAGCGGGCTCTTTTTTATTACAGAAAGGGTGTGGTGCCGCGTTTGTGCTTCGGGTGCCAGGGAGGGGGACTTGCCACTTCTGGGAGGTTTCCCCAGGGAGCGCCACATACGCCACCGACAAACGAAGTCAAAATGTGCCCACTCGCCTCCCTTGCCCTGCCCTGCGCCCCTGTGCCCCCCTCGTGCCCCGCAGACCCGCTGCACATCCGCCCCTACAACTTCCCCCTGTCACTGTACACCAGCAATGCGGGTCTCATGGCTGAGCTGGCGGCCTGTGCTGACGTGGACGCGCTCAAGGCGTACATCAAGAGGTGTGCAGGGGTCGGGACCTTGAGCAGCAGCACAGAAACCCAGCGGCGGGCAGCAGATGGGTGGCACAATACATGCACGCATGAGTACACACACACAGCCTGGCAGTGCCCAGCAGGCGCAGGCTCCCGCCCGCCGAGCCTGCCCACTCATGCCCTTGCGCCCATCTTACACGAAGCCCCACCCAACACATATGCCCATCTCGCGTTGCCACCTCCGCAGGCAGTTCCAGGGGCCCGACGGGCAAGCGGCAGCAGCAGCAGAAGTGGCAGCAGCGGGCGCGGTGGTGCCGGCCATGCCGCCAATCGGGCCAACGGCGGGAGAACGGAAGGCAGCGAAGGAGGCGGCGGCAGTGGCGGCGGCAGCGGCAGCGGTGGTGGCGGCTGCCGGCACTCCAAAAGTTGCTGCTGCAGCAGCTGCAGCGGCAGAAGGAGGAGGCAGCGGCAGCGGCAGCGGGGGCGGCGCACGGAACCAGTGGAGGGTGCTGGCGGGAGGCGGCGGCGTGCACAAGGTGATGCCTCATAAGTGCGAGAGAGCTGTGTACATCTCTGGTGAGTGAGCCTTTAACTAGTGAGGCAGGGCAGGGGGCTGCCTGCAGCCCTGCCTGCATGTTCTTGACCCTGCCATTGGGTCGGCTCAACCAAAACATAAATTTGCAATTCGGCCTGTCCACTGAGTTTGCCCCGCTTGCTTGAGACGACTGCAACCCCGCCTGGCTTCGCACCAGCTTGGGTGCCTGCCCGTCGGTCTCCCTCTGCACTGCCTGCCCCCTGCACGCGCCCGCCTGCGACCCCTGCCCCTGCCCTCCCTGCCTGCCGCGCCCTGCAGAGATGGCATGGGAGGCGCTGTTTGGCAGCCAAGAGGCGCGGCCCCACCCGTGCTGCTGCATCAGCCCACCGGCAGCTACTTCCCCGTGGACGCGAGCCATGACCCCACCAAGGCAGCCTTCCGCCTGGGCAAGGGGTGGGTGACTGCCGCCAAGGTGCTGCGGGTGAGGCAGGGCGACACTCTGGTGCTGAAGCGGGCAGGCAGCGGCAGTGGCGTCGGCGACGACGGCGCCGGGACAGGAGGAGAAGCAGAGGGGGCGGCTGTGGCAGCAGAAGCTGGTAAGCAGCAGCAGAATCCACTTCTGCTGGTGTCAGTTGTGCACGCTACTGCAGCCCCCAACGGCGGTGCTGCGGCGCAGGGGGTGCAGGGGGATGCGGCAGCGGCGGGAGCCCCTCCGAGTGGCGGTAGCGGCGCTGGTGCCTCACCGCTGGCTGGAAAGAAGCGCACAGCAGAGGCAGCAGGGCTGCTGAGGAGCCCAGGAGGCGCTGCCAAGCAGCTGTGTGTCGACACGATGCTGGCAGCGGCGAGCAGCAGGCAGCAGCAACAGGAGCAGCAGCAGCAGCAGCCGGCAGTGAAAGTCGAGCCTACAGAGCAGGCGCAGCAACGTCAGCAGCAGGCAGCCGACACAACGGCGCCATCGCAGCAGCAAGGTCAGCAGGCGCAGCCGCAGGCGCAGCAGCAGCAGCACCACCACCAGCCGATGCCACCCCCACAGCAGCCCGCTCAGGCGCAGCCCGGGCACAGGCCTGCGGCAGAGCCTGCAGCAGCAGCAGCAGCAGCAGCAGCTCCCGTGCCCCCCGAGGCGGCGGCAGCAGCACCAGCAGCAGCAGCAGCAACAGCAGCAGCTCCGGTGCCTCCCGAGGCGGCGGCGGCAGCAGCACCAGCACCAGCACCAGCAGCTCCGGTGCCTCCCGAACCAGCAGCAGCAGTGGCAGTGGCACCAGCGATACCGTCTGGTGCGGATCCCTACCAGCTGTACCGCGCCATGAAGCCAGCCGTCAAGGGCAGTGGCCTGCCAGGTGGGTCCCGCCCGGACGCTGTTGACATCATCACATGCTCTTGCCTCCTGTTTGGCCCCCGCTCCCGCCGTCTTTAATGCCCATCGCAGCACACTGCGTGCTGAGCACCGCGCTGTTCCTGGCTCCTGTCACAAGCAGCACCCACTGTCCGCTACCTCCCTGTGCTCCTGCTGACCCCTCCCTGCCCCCGCCCCGCTCCATGCAGCCGCCATGCGTCATGCCTACTTCCAGGCCTTCATGCGCCTGCCAGCGTGGCAGCAGTGCATGCATTGTGAGGAGGTGACGGAGATGGCGGCCGAAGGGCTGCACCCCCAGCTGCGGCAGTTCTTGGAGAGCGAGGCGGCTGCCGGGGCAGCTGTGCTGGGGCAGGCTTCAGGGCAGCCGCCGGCAAGCACCATGAGCGGCGGCGGCGCCAGCGGGCAGGGCGGCGCCGACCGCATGTCTTGCCTCTGACCATACTTGGTGACAGTCAGTGACGGAGCTGCCGCGTCGGGGACCCCTCCTCTAAAGACTCTCTACACAGACATAGGCGTCTACACATGCAACCCGTCTCTACACATGCAACTCTCTACACATGCAACCCTCTCTACACATGCAAGGTATCTGATTCCCAGCCGCTCAGGTGTCCCCTTCCTCTGCCTACCCCCAGGGCCTGCACTTGCCGCAGCTCCCTCCTCAGAGTTGAGTGATGCACGCCTCCCGCACACACCATATCTGAGCTGCCTGCCACCGTTACTCCCCATGCGTCTGTAATGCGGACCATATTCAGTGTTTACCGCTGCTTGTATTGCAAGAGCAGGGTTGCCCCTGTGCATGGATTGCAGAGTACAGATGGTGACTGGCAGAGGCCAGGGTGTGCTGGCAGGCCCTGGACTGTCGCGGTGGATGTGAAATTCTTCAAACGCTGGCACGAGACTGTGCACGGCAGCGCAGTAATGGTCGGCAGCAGGCTTGAGTCTGTGCAAGAACATGTACAGGCGCTGTACAGCGCTGGGCGGCCCGCCCCGGCCCGCCCCGGTATGGCCACAGGGGCGGTTGCGTCGCAGGCGATGGCTCATGCGTGCGGCTGGCGCAGCCAGCTGGCAGCAGCGGGCCACATCCGCAGGCTGGCCATGCCTTGCAGAACGACGTAGTGCTGCCTCAGCTCTGCTGGGGCGACGCTGTGCATGAGGCGGCGGAAGCGGTCGACCTCAGCCTTGGGGATGCCACCTGCAGGCAGACAAGGCGGGTTGGCACGGGAGGTGGACAAGGCGGGCAACACTCGGCTCCGCGCCAAGACATGCCCTCTCTCGTATATGTGCTCATGCACGTGCTCATTCCACAACCAATGCAGCCGCACCAGTTGCCCCACCAGCTCGTCCCTTTGCTCACCCTCCGACTCCAGGCGATCCAGCAGCGGGGTGAAAGAGGCCGGCACACACACGTCACCCTCCCCGCTGCCAGCGGCCGGCAGCCCAGCAGCAGGGCCCTGGGCGGTGCCAGCCGAGGCGCTGCGGCCTGCAAAGGCTGATGCTGCGCCGGGGCTGTGGGCGGGGGTGGAGCTGGGGGCTGCCGAGGCCACATGCTGTGGCTGCTGCTGCGGTGGTGGCGGCGGCGGCGGCGGCGGCTCGGGCACAGGCTGGGCCTGCAGCATGGATGAGTGCTGCTGCTGCTGCTGCTGCTGCTGCTGCTCCTCGTGTGTGCCAAAGCAGGGCGCATCTGCCTGCGCAGGCTGCGCCACACCCTGAGCAGCAGGGGGCGTGCGGGCCAGCGTCACCATGGCAGCACCCGGCCGAGCTGGCCAAAAGTGCAAGTGGTCGTTCTCTGCCGCCTGTAGCCCGCTCAGGAGGTCGGATGCCTGGAGGTACCATGTGTTGGGCTGTCCTTCGCTGTAGCGCCTGAGACGACACTCGTACTGCCTGCGCCCAGCAAGGCAAGGCAGCTTGCAGGTGTGCTCAGGCGGGGTGGCAAGCACTGAGCAGCAAGCATGAATGAGAGGGCAGCGGCAGTGGGGCACGCCCGCTGCGTCCGTGAATGGCAGTGGCAGGGCCAAGGGGGAAGTGTATGCAATGTGCTTGCAATGGCACGCTGGCAGCCTCAGATCAGGCGTACTCTCACCCATCAGTGGCTGGCGTGCGGATGGTCACGCCTGCAGGTGGCAGACCAGAGCCAGGTGCCTGGCAACCAAAGATGGCCACCGCTTGGCTCGCTGCAGGCGATGCAGAGAGAGCATAGGCAGTCGGTGAGCCATCCAACAAGGGGGAAGCAGGCAGGCAGGCACACAGGCAGGCGGCCAGGTAGCAGAAAAATCTTGAGCAATCAGCAAGTGCAAGCGTCCCACACTCACTGGTTATGGTGATGGCCTTGCGGCGGCACATGCCTTCTGACAGAGTCAGGGAGAAGCAGCCATCACCCAGCTCCCTCCAACTGCTAGCAAACTTGCCATTCTTGCGCGGCCGCGCGGCTGCCCACTGCTGCAGAGCCTGGCGGGGCGTCTCCTGCCGCACCTGGCACGCCCCCTGCCCCTGCACATGCTGCCCCTGCTGCTGGCGCGCCTGCTGCGACACTGGCGGCTCCTGTGCCTTCTGAGGCGCTGGCTGCGTCCCACTGGCAGCAGCTGGCGGCTGCCCCTGCCCCTGGAACGCGAAGAAGCTCTGGGCTTCTGCTGAGCCTGCCGGCCACACCTGAAAGCTGGCCCGGTTCTTGCCGCAGCCGCGCAGAGCCAACACATCGCCAGGTTGGACCTGCATGGGGCGGCACAGCACACAGGTGGCAAACATCTTCACGACATTACAAAGAGGGACGGTTGGACAACCGGCCACGCTGCGGGCGGCATTGGCCACTTGCAGAGCATGGTGCGTCCACGTCACAGGCAGAGGGTCAACAGCAGGCTGCACTGGCATGCCGTCACGCAAGGCCCGCTGCAAAGTCTTTCTTGCCTGGTGCTCGCTCCAGAAGTTCCTGGGCACTTGCAGCATCACTTGCTTGCCCGGGCGGTCGGCACGGGCATAGGTCTTGCATGCCCACTGACTGGCCACTACACCCGTGCTGCTCACGACACGGAGGCTGGCCCCGGCGCACAACCCTGTGCGCTGCATCCAGGCTGTTTGGGGCATGGTGGCATAACTGTGCAGGTGCATTGTCAGTCGGGGGCAGGAGCGCAAGCGCGCAGGCACGCAGACGATGTGCAAGGTGAAGGAGAGCTTGTTGCTCCCAGCATGCGAGTGCGTGGTCTGCCCTTGCACGCTGTCAACCCGGCTTTGGATGACGTGCCTTCTCTCAAGTAGCCCACTCACCAGGCAGGGTGAGGTGCCCCTTCTCTAGCACGCTAGCAGGCAGCAGCGTGCAGCACTGCCCGCTGCCTACAGGCCACTCTGCCCAGCAAACTGCAGGCTTCCGTGCAGACTGCCGCTGCTGCCCTGCCCCCATCTCTGCATCTGCCTCCTCCATCGCATCGCCCTCCTCGCTGCCATCGGGCTGCTGCGGGGCTGGCAGCGCGCGGTGCCGCTTGGCACTAGGCAGTCTGCCCTCGCTGCCGTCGTCCGTGCGCTTGCCAGGAGTTCTGGCAGGTGGCGGGCTCCTGCTGTCGCTGCCTGCATGCGCCCTGCCACCGCTCGTGCGCATACTGCTCTTGCCACCCTTGATCCGTGGGGCCTCCTGCTCAAAGTCAAGGTACCCCTGGCCCTCTGCCGAGCCTTGCTTCCACAGGCGGTAGCTCACGCTGCCTTGGCCGCTGCTACGCAGCGCCAGCACGTCCCCCTCGCCCACCTGCACACATACAACAGGACAGCATCGCAAGCTTGAGATCGACATTCACTTGCGGCCGACAGATGAGTGCGGGCATGCAAGGGCGAGTGCAGGGTCCCGGTTGCGCCAGGCCTACGGTGCCACTGACTCAATGTGAACTCGCCTCATGGGTTGATTTAAAGGCAGCCGGTATCCAGAGAACCAGCTTGTCTCGGTAGGTGTTGTACTTGAGCTCCCATGCCTGCCCCCCGCTGCCAGCGTGCACAGCATGCAGTCGGCCTGCCTTGCTGCCAGCAGGCAGCTCAGGGCAGCCTGCTTCCAGCATCCAAACTGCACTTGGCAGTCAAGGGGGGGCATGGCTGTGACAGCGTGGGGAGGCAGCAAGCAGATGCAGCAGCATGTGCAGCAGAAGCAGAGGGGGCACAGCGAGCCGCCACTAGCCCTGCAGCCTGCCAGATGGGCTGTGCCAACCCCAATTTCCCTGTGGCTGGCTAGTGGCCTGCTCCCCTTAATCAATGGAAGGTCACCCACCTACCCCGCTGACCTGGCAAGTAGAGGTCGCCGTTGACCATGGTCCGACGGGGGACAGCGATGCAGTACTGGCTGCTGCCTGCAGGGAACTCCACAAAACGGCTGCCCCGCTGCTGCCTCTGCTGCTTCTGTGCAGCCGCTCTTGCTGCTGGCGGCGGTGTCCCCTGCAGCTCGCCTGCGCCCGCCGCTGGCATGCTGGCGTCGCTGCCGTACCTGCTCTCCTCCTCCCCGCTCTCCTCGGCATACCCATGCTCTGACCCTTCCTCAAGCCCACTGCCCTCCTCCTCAAGCTCTGCTGCCAGAGGCGCCGGCAGATGCTGCCCCGGGCTTGGCCCCGGCTGCTCGCTGTGGCCGCCACCAGCAGCTGCCAGGGCGTGCTTTGCCAGCCTGACAGCCCGGCCACCTGTCACCATCAGGGCGGTGCGTTCAAATGCAGCGTACTGTTGCGCCTCTGCTGAGCCTGCCCTCCACAGGCGGTAGCTCACGCAGCCAGGGCCGCTGCCCCTCAGCACCAGCACATCCCCCTCCCTCAGCTGCGCGCATACAGGAGCGGAGACGGACGGAAGAGGAAGGTTGGGGTGGGATCCGTGGAGAGGCGGGTGGCTGCTGAGCGCAGTGGCCCTGGCATGTACTGGCATGTACTGGCATGGGCAGCGCACAGCAGGGCCGGGGCAACGAAGTTCTCAGAGTGCAGCATGCGCCTTCTACTAGTGTATGGCGCCCACGATGCATGCGCTGTGTGAATCCTACAACTGCACACCTTTCCAAGCCCCTCCGACACCCCGCCTGCAGTCAGACCCTGGAGCAGAAAACTACAACAGCTTGCCTGGTGTGTTTGGCGAAAGGCGGCCGACATTGTGGCAAAAAACTGTGTGGAAGGCCTGCGTCTGGCGCAAGTGCTTGTCACCGCCCAGTCCCAAGCTGAGCCGGTGCCGCTGGTGGGCACGACGTGCAGTCTGTCTAGGCTGCCGCCACGCAGGTCGGGGCAGCCGGCCGCTTGCATCCACCCTGGCAGTGAACGCATGCATGTGAACAGTAGCTTTCGTCAGGGGCAGGGCAGCAGGCCTCAGGTTACAGCACTCATGGAGGCAGCAAGGCCAGCACCCGGTGCTGCTCCGCAACAGGCAGCATACACACCAGAACACCGCCCCAGCCCTTGCCAGCCTGTGATCACGACCCAGACCACACCCGCTCACCTGGAAGACCAAGGCGGCCCATTTTCGCCATGCTGCACGAAAGCGACGTGCAGAACTGCCGGCTGCCTGCTGGGTACTCCAGCCACCGGGCCGCCCGCTGCCGCCTCTGCCGCTGGCCCCCGCTGCCTGCTGGCCGCCTGCTGGCCTCACCGGCCTCGCTGGCATCGCTGCTGTACCCCTCCCCGCTCTCCTCCTCCTCCATGGCCTCCCGCTCATCGTTTCCCTCCTGCTCTTCTGACCCCTCGTCTGCCTCAGAGCCCTCCGCCTCACTAGCACACCCCTGCTCCTCGCCCCCCGCTGCTGCTGCCGCAGCCGCCGCTGCTGCTCCTGCTGCAGGCCGCCGCCTGGTGCTGTGTGGCCAGCTGGCGGGCACTCCCAGTTCGTGCCCCCGGAACGCCTGCGCCTGTCCTGCGCCCGCATGCCACAGCTGCACACTGACGCGCGCGGCATCTTGTGGAATCACCACCAGCACATCTCCCGCCTCCACCTGGCATGGGCAGCGAGGCAGAGTGACGGCAGCAAGGCAGAATGACGGCAGCAGGGCAAGTAAGACGGAGCACACATGTGCACGCGTGCACGCCCCCATGACAATGTGCAGCACTCAGTTCAAGAAGCCGACCAGCATGCCTTCCGCCTGCCAGCCACCCCCTGCAAGCCTCCCCGCCTGGCAGCGCAGCGCACCTGCTGCTCCTGCATGAACACAGCTCTCAGCCGCAGCATCACATCCACCTTGCCTCCCACCCTCGGGTATTGAAGCAGCGGCCAGGGCAGCAGGGCGCCGCCACTCCTCCCGTCAGCCGGCGGCGGCTCCACAACGCCTATGCTGCTGGGCAGCTTGTGGCTGCTAAGACCAAACACCTGCTGCTGAACCCAGGCTGCACACAGAGCAGAAAGCAGCCAGGGCAGCAGGGGCAAGGTGGCGTGTCAGGGAGGGCACCTGGCTGGGCAGGCGCCAGATTTGCACAGGCCGAGCGAGGGCATGGGATTTATGAGGGTGGCACTCGGCAAGGGGCAAGTGTGGATTGCACTCCATTGCAGGTGGGCGCCCTCCCGAGTGCCGGCACCACAGCAAGCGGGCAGGCACCTGGCAGGGAGATGCTGCTGTTGTGGACGGCCCGCCTGGATAAGACGGTCGCATACTGCCGGCTGCCCTGGGGCCACTCAAGCCAGCGAGTCGACTTGGGGACGGGGGCTGCTGCCGCCTGTGCCGCCGCAGCTGGTGCGCCGCCTGCAGCGCCGCCGCCGCCGGCAGGCGCTTCCAGGCTGCTACCTGGCTGTGCCTCGCTGCTGTCAGCTCCATCTACAGGCAACTCTTGCTGCGCCGGCGCCGTGTCCTCCATGAAAGAGCTGCTGCCTGAAGAAGCCGGGGTGCGGCCATTTGAGAGGGGCGGTGCCAGGAAGGCGGCGGCTGCGCCGCCTGCCAGCAAGTGGTCCACCGCGGCGAGCGGCAGCTGTGCCAGCTGCTGCCAGAGCGGGTGTGAGAGGTATGTTTCCAGCGGCTGGTGCAGCTTCAGGATGCCGAGGTCCTTGCCCAGGCTTCTTGCCAACTGCGATGCAGGCAATGAGGAGGTGGGGCGCTTTCAATTGAGGTCCTGCTGGAGGCTCCTCTGCCGCTTCGTGCACCGCAAACGCAGCCTGCAGCAACCTGTATGGTGAGGGGCACAGCATGCGGCGGGGATGAAAGCTGCTAGCTGCTGCGCCTGCTGGCGGTGCGGCGCCTGCGCCGCCAGCGGGGCCGTTGCTCAGCTTCACTAGCGCCTGGCCGTCCTCGGCGCGCCCGGAATACTCTCCAAATATAAATTAATAAGAATATGGGGCTGGCAGGGGGGCTCACCGCGCATTTGCCGACATCATAAGTCGCTTCAGCAACCAGGCGGTTATCACGGTCTCCTAGCGGCAGGACCTCGCTCCTGAACACCAGGCGCGGGCGCCACAGCCCGCCCTCCACCTCCACCACCTTGTTGACGGGGACCCTTGAGTCGCCCATCACTCGGATCAGACTCTCTGATCAGACACTCTGATCCGTCCGAGCGGAAGAAGAGTGGCGGGACGAGTGAGGCAGGAGATAAAGTATCGCAGCTTTCCGCCGGATGTAGGGGGGCTGGGGTAGATGCCATGCGCGTCTCCTCATGAACAACCCTACCGCCGCCCGTCACCGCCATCAAACCCAGCTGCCAACCAGCTGTCCAAGCCGGGCCTGTCCTTCGACCATCACACAAAGCCTCCGGTCTCTCAGGGCATCCAAGGGCTGCAGTTGAAATGCCCTTTCTAGATACGGAGCCAGGCCCGGCACCTGCGGATGCCCCTTCATGTGCAGCTGCTGGGGGCTGTGCCAATGCGCCGCGGCCGTACCTCGGCAGTGGCAACCCACTGTGGGCCACCGTGCCAAAGGGCATGGTTAGAGCTGAAAGCATGCGTCGTGTAGCCGGTGAGGGGTGATCTTAGGTGACGGCATAGATGCTGTGGCAGCACAGAGGGTTGGGGAGGGGGCTAGGGCGCGGTGCTGTAGTGACTAAGAAGGGAGGAGGGCTTGGTGGTGGCGTGGAAGTGGGGGGGAGCAGGGCTCTTTAGCCTCTGCAAGACAAAAGCTATCTGTGACAATGGAATGCAGCATGCAAGGTATTCGAGGCCAGCGTCTGCAGTTTGGGTGACGCACAAGAAGCGTCTGCAGTTTGGGTGACGCACATAATGAACATCAAACACACTCGGATGGCAACAGCTTTGGGGAATTACCACATTCTGTAAGCACCTGCTTCATTTTTACGGGAAAGTGCACACATTATGGGATCAGGGACATGGAATGAGGCAAGCCTGGGCAGCCAGGAGGGGTGAATCATGACGCTGCACCAGAACGCACTCCTGCCCTTGTACCCTCATAACTCAGGACAGCCCGCCAGGGATGTGCCACCAGGCAAAGCCGCCAGCCAGCCATCTGCCCTGGCGACAGCCGGCGCAGGTCACGCACACTGCTTCGCGCCCGCAATCTAGCGAGAGTCCGAGGGCTGTTTCGGTCGCTGCGCCCCGCCTGCACCAGACGGA
>JAPTJF010000625.1:0-27436 GCA_029339195.1 Micractinium sp. NFX-FRZ
TTGGCCTGTGCTGCATGGTAGAATGCAAAGGGCAGTTCATGGCGACCGCGGGGTGCATCAAGTTCACCATGCAGGTGGTTTGCCTGCCCACCTGGTCTGCTACCCTGCCTTGACTCGGGCATGGCCTGGAGCCCTGCTTGCCCTCACCTGCCCACCCACCACCCCTCCCTTCCTGCGCCCTGGCCCCATAAGCAGCATGATTCTCCGGCTGCAAAAACTGTGATCCACAAAGACTGCACATACGATTGCTTGCTTACATGGGACAGGGTGGCTGCACTACGGAATGGGGGCGCGCTGGTGGGCGCTCATGAAATATTGCATTGCACACGAGTTGAGGCGCACAGATGAAAGGAGGGAGGCCAGTGCTGAGAGGGTGGGGTGCTGCCGCGCCGCGTCAGCGGGCGGGCCCCAGGTCAAGAGGGGAGGGGAGAGAGGGCAGGAGCAACATGTCGGTACGCAACCGCGCTTGTGGAGGGGCTGACTGAAGGGGGAAAACAGAAGAGGGGGACAGCAGGGCTGCGGTGGTTGTGGCGTGCACCCAGACCGGGCCTCACCAAAAAGGGACGTTTTCTACTACTGCTGTGCTGTGGAGTGCTGTGGGAGGCGCCCATCCTGGGGCCGGCATTGCCACGCCAGCAACGCACCAGCCTGGTGCTTCACTGCGGCGCTTCGACGCTGGGACAGGGGTGGCAGCAAGGCTGGCGGGGCGGGGCGGGGACTTGCCAGGCAGAGCCAGGCTGGGCATAACCCCTCCACAGCGGGATCATGCATTGCATGGGGTGCGGGTCAGGTCGCAACGGAGGGACGAGAAGGAGCGCGAGGAGCGAGGAACGGGGCACGGACATGCCGAGGCCCAGCCCGCTGCGCGTCCGAGCAACCTCGGCAAACAAACGTGGCGCTGCCATTGCGCCCGCCTGCCGCGTGCCGCCACGACTGCCTGCTGCGCCTGCTGTGGTTGCCTGGCTTGTCCATAAGGTAGACCAACCTGCTTGCATTTGCAGACGCTCACTGCGTAGCACCCGCCACAGCCTGCTGCGCCTGCTTTGGTCGTGTGGCCTCGTCCACCAGGTAGACCAGCCCGCGGAAATTGATGCCAGAGTGGTTGCTGAGGGACATCTCGCAGGTGCGGGAGGTGGAGTAGCCGTCGGAGCAGCCGCCCACGTTGAGGTGCTGCGCGCGGGGATGGGGCAGGTTTGCGAAGCAGGGGAAAAAGATGAGAGTGGCGAGCAGGTTTAGGAGGTGGAGTAGAGATTGGAGCAGCCGCGCATGTCCAGGTACTGCAGTTGTTGCGTGTGCACGAGTGGGAGCTCAGGTGACGGAGGGCGTGGAAAGTTGCGGGATGCAGTCCCTGCTGCTTTTGCCTGAAAACCCGCAAGTAAACAAAGCCTCTCTCCTTGTCCCATCCTTCACCTCCGGCGATGCCCTCGCAGCTTTGCTCCTCCACTGTTCCTGTCCCATCTTCCTCCTGTCTCCACCCACAGTCAATGTGCAGATGCAAGGCAAGTGCTATGTTTCATTCGACAATTCACACCTGCAGCGAGGCAGCAGTGAGCTCCGGGAAGCGCATGCCTCGGTCTCCGGCCATGCCGCAACAGGGGACGTTGGTGTTGACCACGTTGTCGGCACACTCAGAAGCCACCTGAGATGGGGAGGCAGGCAACAGCGTCATGAGATGGTTCAGGAAACAGGCAGGGGCCAGGGTGAGGCAGCAGGGCACACTCGCGTTGACAACGTTATCAGCGCACTCAAAGCCACCTCGGGAGGTGGCCCCATGTCCTCACTGGACATGTGAAGAGCCGTGTTGTAACTGTTGATTTGACCGAGCACATGCCCATACGGCCTTCCTTACATCCTTCCGTAACGATGCCCACCCTTGAAAGGAGCAGCATGCACGTCCACTGCCCAAGATTTAGATCACTCGTGACAAACAAACAACAATGCTCACCTTCATGAAAGACTCCTCGATGCCCATCTTCTTGGAGGAGCAAGGGATGTGCACAGCCACGGTGTCGCGCACCTGCCGGGGGAGGGAGACAGGGAGGCGCGTTGAGAGGGGAGGGTGCGTGAGGGGTGGCAAGGAGATGCGCACAGCCACGGTGTCAAGCACCCAACGATGGGGCGGAGAGGGTGCACAGAAATGGGCAGGGCGGGACGTGGCTTAGCCTGGGAACCCGCGCGGGTGAGACACCAGGCACAACAAAACACGTGGCAGCACAACAGCCAGCCTCCCCACCTTGCTGAACTCCAGCTTGTCCATGAGGAAGTGGCGGATGAACTCCACCGGCTCGTAAAGGGAGAACCTGAGTGGGTGGAGAGCAGAGGGGTAGGTGAGAGCTTTCCCGGCATGGTGTAATATGGCAGCGTGGTGCGGGGGGCGCAAGCTTTCCCATCTCATAGCTGCAGAGCCTGCATGGTTGAGAGGGGTGGGGAGAGGATGGCGTGAGGGGGCGATGCTGTGGCAGGTGTGAGGAAGGGCAGGTAAACCGCGGTCCAATAGCCCAGACGAGGGTTGCGCCACGCAGGGGCACGTGTCCTTCCGGCCCCAACTCAACACAACTGCATGCAAGCGCACAAAGGCCACAGCCGCACCGCCTCACCTGAGCGCGGGGTCCGACAAGCCCGACTTGATCTGTGCCAGGCAGGGTGACGTGTCGCACACGATGGGCCACTTGCCGTTCTCGCTGGCCTTCAGCAGGCTAGCCTCCAGCTCAGCGCCCTTCTTGGCGGCAGCATCCTTGAAGCCGCGCGAGTTGAACATCATGCCGCAGCAGCTGCATAGGGGGGAAGAGTGGTGTGATTGTTGTGTAAGTTTGAGACAGGGTGTGACCAGGGCGAGCGCGCGCGCGACACCCAGCAGATGAGCTTGCGCACTGATGAGCTGGGTGCCAGCTGCTGAGCTGCCGTGGGTGCTGACCTGGATGACAGCCCCTCCGGGTACACCACCTCATAGCCGCCCTTGTGGAACAAAGACAGCAGCTTGTCGTGGACAGCAGCTGCAAGACATGGGCATGGGGACAGGCAGATGTGTTCATGTGCACAGAGCCATCGCCACACAGCCTTGTGGAACACATACAAACAGTTTGTTGATGGCAGCAGCAGCAGTGATGGAAGCGTGGAGAAGCTGTGCACACGCTAAACTGCCTCTCCCTGACCCCAACTATAAGAACATGGCCCAAGTGTCTTGTACACCCGCCTTGGCAGGCCCCTACAGCAACAATCGCACCCCATCTCGTTGCCCACCTGTCTCGTAGTCCCCCTTGGCGGGCCCCAT
Source organism: Micractinium sp. NFX-FRZ (assembly GCA_029339195.1). NCBI lineage: Eukaryota > Viridiplantae > Chlorophyta > Trebouxiophyceae > Chlorellales > Chlorellaceae > Micractinium > Micractinium sp. NFX-FRZ. The sequence continues at coordinate 3,272 of JAPTJF010000625.1, forward strand.
AATGCGGGTGACGCAGGTAGGCACATACACCACCTTGCGGGGCACACCCCGCTCGGAGCTCAGCTCCGGCTTGGGCGGGTTCAGGTTGAGGGGAGGCGCGGCCTACAGGGGCAAGGGGGGCAATACATGTTGGGGTAAGGTGTATGGGCGGGTGGTGTGAACTGTGGCGTAAGAGATGCGCATGGTGGCAAAGAGAGAGCAGAGCAAGGGGGGCTGGGGCAAGAGGCACAGCTGACGTGTGTGCACGGCAACCACCCCAGCTGGCAGCCTGCCACGCGTGCCTCAGTTGCACAAACCCTATTCGCAATGCTACGCCGCGGCCCGTGCAGCTGTCTTATCTCGTGCTGCATTCCTTTGTCTTCCCTTCTCAAACCCACGCTCCCACCTTGGGCATGTAGGGGTTCCACTCCGGCACCACGTGACCCGTGGCCTTGTTGAGCGCAGAGCTCACAGTCTTGAGCACCCCCGCGCCCAGAACGCTGTGTGCCACGTTCACAGCACCCAGCAGCTTGCTGAACACCCAGGCAGTGGCACCAAAGTTGTCGGCCAGAGCCTGCTGGGCAAGAGAGGAAAGAAGGAGCAAGACAGGTCAGACCAGGCTAGGGCCAGCAACCCACTGCGCGGCCCAGGGAGCTGCTTCGCGCATCCCTAGCCTACCTGTGTGCCCTCCTTCACCTGCCCACACCCCCTGCCACCACACACTCCCTCACACTGCCCTCCCCTGGCATGTCCCCCCTTCCTGCCTGGCCGAGCTCTGTCTCACACACACCACCTCGCCCAGCTCCTTTGGAACGTAATCAAGACTAGCACCCACCATGGCGGCCCGGGAGGCCTTGGGCGCCTCGGCCATCTCCTCGCTGCGCAGCTGCTTCACCAGCTCCCCGGTGTTGATCTTCACCGGGCACTTCTCCTGGCACATGCCATCTGCGACAGGCAGAGAGAGCAGCAAAGAAGGTGAGTGGATGTTTGTCGGGTGCACCGGGCGCTTCTCCTGGCAATAAATGTGAAACAGGCACGGGGGAAGGGCGAAGGTTGGGGTGGGTCGAGTGCCCCGGGCACTTCTTCTGGCAAATGCCAGCTGCATGTGATGCACTGTAGGCAAGGGCTCAGGAGTGGCAGGGGTTGAGTGCTCGTGTTCAATTTTCACCACGCGATAGACTACTTCTGGCCGTCTATACGGGGGGGCTGGGCGGGCTGGACAGGCTTATCAGTGCAGGGCCATCCTTACACCCGGCTGGGAGCGACAGGCTGTGAGCTAGTAACGCACCTGCAGCGCAGGTGTCCTGTCCGTTGTACTCGAAAATCTTGGCCATCTCATCTAGCCGTGTCTGCAAAACAGATCAAAAACAGCCATGTGCAAAGGTAGGACAAGGGTCAGAGCGCAGATGACACAATGTAGTTGCGGCTTTTGGTCATCTCATCCAGCCGTGCCCAAAGTGGACAGAGAGCCATCGGCAAGGGTTAATAGATCTGCATTCAACACAACAGCCTCCCTGTCTATCAGCACTGCTCTGCCCCAAAGAACGCACCTGCTGCTCGGGTGTGCGGTTCTCCATAGAGCGCAGGCGGAAGAGCTCCTTGTAGACGGCAATGCGCTGGCGGGGGGTGAGGGTGATGTCCCTGCAGGTGGCCCAGGGCAGCCCAGCGTGCGTAGTATGATGCAAGTGAGGAGTGCCGGGCAGGGTGCGTGTGGTGTGTGGGCCACACGTCACCACCAGCACAGCTCCTTCCCTAAAAGGGCACTTGTAGCTCGCCAGAAACTGCAGTCCACCGCCCGCCTGTGTTCACCATACTTCGGCACAGGCGGAACAACCGCCCACCCCTCCGTAGGGGACAGTTGACGAGTAGAAGCTGCTGCCTGCATTCCTCATACCTCCACGACACCTGCCCCGCTCCCCCCGCAACCATGCTTGCATGCATATGCACCATTTCACAGCACCTGGAGGGGCGGCTGGGCTTGCAAGCTCCGCTGCTTACAGCACACATCCTGTGTGCCTTTGTGCGCATCCGCCCACCCACCCATTCCTGCCCCTACCCCCATGCCGCACAGCAGTTACAACCAAGCCGAAGCAGCATAAGGGACCCAGCAGCACCTGGACGGGCAGTTGGACTCGCAGAAGCCGCACTCGATGCAGCGGTTGATCAGCGGGTTGGCTGCTGGGGAGGGCTTCAGGTTCTTCACGTGGATCAGAGGGTCCTTGTTCAGAATGACGCCTGAACCACGGGAGAAACACAGAACCAGTCATTCAAGGGAGATCTTCTGGGGCAGAGACTCTCGCTTGTGGAGCCAAACCCCTCCTCTCCTCCAACCGCACCTTTGATCCACAACAGTGAATTGTACAGAATGGAAGCATTCGACCGGGTTCAGCAAGTACTCCAATCGATGACCTCCCATGCTGCCCTCCCTTTTCCGCCAAGCAACCCAGCCACCAAGTCTGAAGTGAGCGATAAGGAGTGATGGGGGAACCTCTCACCCGGGTTGAGCACATACTCCGGGTCGAACAGCTCCTTCAGCTCCCACATCAGCTCAGTGGCCTTGGTGCCTGCGAACATGCAAGAAGAGAAGGTAGACTGGTCACATGGACGAACAGACTGGAGTAGGTGAAGGGGTGCTAGCAGCCTCCAATATTGCCTCCCTGCTTTACATTGTTTGTTTGACAAACCGAACACACTCAAGTTACAAACAGAACACACAAAATTAACCGAGCAGCGCCAAGGCTCACCCCACTCCATCTCCACATAGGGTGCCACGTTGCGCCCTGTGCCATGCTCCCCCTTTAGGCTGCCGCTGTGCTTGGTGGCCACGATATAGCACAGCTCGTCAAACATGTGGTGGAAGCGCTGCACCTCCTCAGGGGTGCGGAAGCCCTGCAGGAGAGCATGGAAATAAAGAGAAGAGGGAGACAGAAGTGCACGTTAACGACTTTGCTAAGACATGTGGTGGAAGTGATGGGAGTGCGGAAGCCCTGTAGTTTGCGGAAGGGTGTGGTGCTGGTGCAAGCGTGCGGAGGTGAAGCGTGCTCCTGCCACCCCCAACGATGCACACCTAGCAGCACCAGCACATGCCCCCCAGCCGGGCACCCGTGCGCCCCCACCCTGCCTGCGGTCCTGCGGGAACGGCAGGTGCGGGTTGCTCTCCAGCCAACATACTCTGCTGGTCGTCCCCCACACACGCACATTGACAAGGAACAAGCACACTACAGCCTACCTGCAAGGACACCACGTGTTCATCGCCCTCCAGATCATCCCCCTTCCCACCTTGGATTACTAAGAATGCACGCTTCCATAATGTCACGACAACCAACCTGCAAAACACCGGGTGCAGGTTGCCTGCCTTCCCGCTTCCCCTGTCCCGCACACCCCCACCCCATCAAGGTAACTGGGCCCCACCTGCGAGAACACCAGGTGCAGGTTGCCCTCTAGCGCGTGGCCAAACAGGAAGGCATCGTCGTAGCCGTGGCGCTGGAACATCTCCATCAGGTCAATAGTCATCTGGCCCAGCCTGCACAGGGGAACCAGGGCAAGCATTGGTTAGTTTGGGTGGGCAAAACACCAGTCTGTCCTCAGGTCAGGTTCACTCTAGCCCAGCCTGCAGGGTAGCATAACCCTGCAGAAGCTGGGGTGGAGCCGGGGGAATGGGGCGCTGGTGGGCGGCTGGCATACGGTGCCCAACAGCAGACTCTGCAAGCAGGCGGAAGACTCACAGAATGCAAACAAACTCAATTGCCCGCCACTTCGTCCAGCAGCAGAAGAAGATAAGACCCAAAAATATAAAGCCACACGCTGTCGATCAACAAGGCGCTCACTTGTCCACGGGGCATGCCACGTCCTCCAGCAGCATTGAGGTGCCCGGCTTGCGTGCTGCGCCCACAATGGGGATGAGGCCCCGCCGCACGTCCCAGAAGACCTTGAAGTCCTTGGGGTCGTGCTTGAACTCGTACGTCTCCAGCGCCTGAGGCTCTGCGGGGAACAAAATTGGCAGTCGAACTTGCTGAATCATCACCGCAGCTATGCGCATGGCAGGGCAGAGGAATAATGAGAGGGGTTCAGGGAAAACGGACAAGCGTTATGGGCAGTCAGTCATCAGTCAGTGCTCAGACTGGAGAGGAGGGAAGGAGTGCAGGCAGGGCGAGGGGCACAGGCTAGGGAGCACCGTCGGCTGATCACCGGCTGCCCCTTGTCCAACCCTTGTGGCAGCACAAAAGACCCACGCGTACCTGCCGCCTTGGCGCCGAAGGGCAGCCCACTCTTGCGCAGCGCTGAATAAATCTCGGCAATGCGCGACTGCGGGAAAGGGGTAGTTTTGCTGCGTTATGGTATCTTGAAACATCCGGCAAGCCTGCCCGTTTACCCCCAGTACTTGATTAGCATGGAGCGCATGTGGCTGGCACCGTCCTCCATGTTTTCCCGTGGTTTACAAAAGCATCACGCCTTTCAAGCACACCCTCGCCGCCCCTACCTGCAGGTCCTCCTCCGTGGACCCCCGGCACTCAATCAACAGGGAGGCAGCCATGGGGTCGGCTCCCTTGATGTCGGGCACCAGCCGCAGCATGTCCTCGTTGCTCTCGCACTCGCGCAGGGAGGCGCGGTCAAACATTTCTACAGCGTCGACACTGGTCTGGTCGCGCAGCACTGCACAGGCAGGGGTAGCAGGATGAAGGAGGGTGAATGTAGCTAAACAAGGAACGTTGGGGGGAGCGCGGCAAGACAGGTCTCTCAAAATCCCAGGCTCATATGATCTGCACACTGCGCGTGGCTGATGGGGAGGGAAGAAGACAGAGATCAGACATGCATGCACGTGCTGGTTGTGGTGGGTGGACAAGTGCCTGAGCCGGCAATTGGGCAACGCACCGGCAGGCAGGCAGGCGGGCAGCGCAAGCAGGCAGGCAAGCATGCGGGTGCACTCGGGGCTGCTTGGCGAGCAGGTGGGGAACCAACAGGGGGGGCAAGCGGGGAAGCGTCCTCTCTGCTTGTGCGGGGCGCACACCAGTCACCAGTCAGCAACACCAAGTAACATTGACGCCCATGACCAACGACCAGTGGACGTGCCTGAAGCTCCCTGGCAGGCCGACATGACGTCGGGGAAGACGACAAAGGCAGAGGCCTTGTGGGGCCACTCGGGCACGGTGTTGTAGGTGACCTGCCGGGGGGCAGAGGAGGGAGGCAGGGTGGAGTGGAGTGGAGAGTGAGTGTACGGGAAGGTGTGAGGCAAGGGGTGCAACGCAGGTGCATGGGAAGCAAGGAGGCCAGCCTGGCAGAAACCCAAATCTTCCTACCTGGCTGACAAAGCCCAGCGTGCCCTCACTGCCGATCATGAGCCGCTTGATCATCTCGATTGGGTCGTCAGTGGGGAAGTCCACCTGTAGAAAAGTACGAGGAAAGTAAAGGACCGTGAGGGCGAGGACTAGGACGACATCAGGAGCCGCTTGGTCATCCAAAATGTGTGCATGGGAAAAGCCACCTGTGTGATGGAGGGGATGCGGAGTGGTGACGTCCTGTTGTAAAGGGGCTGTCAAACTGGGCATGTGGACCATTAGGCATGTGGCGCCTCTCAATGCCCCCCACACCTACCAAAAGCCCCACCACGAGCTCACCAGGGCGTTGAGGGAGTAGCCAGTGGTGCACTTGATGGCAAACTTGCGGCGGATAAGGTTAGACAGCTGCTTGTCGGCCTGCACGAAAGAGGAAGATTGATACACATGTTCGAATACTGCGGCAGGTGATGTCAGGACTGCCAGGCAGCAATGCGGGCCAGCGGCAGCAGTTCAGAGCAGGCCGGCGCTAGGAACCCCGAAGCAACAAATCAGAGATGGCGATGCCCCACCTGCACGCGCTTGGCCAGCGCCACAACCCCATCCACCAGCTCGGAGTGGGTCTGCAGGAAGGCGGCGCAGCTGGCAGGGTCGGCGGTGTCCAGAACTGCACAAACCGAGGGGGGAGGGCGAGGAGAGGCGGAGAGTCGGCATGGAGGGGGTGCACGCAAAGGAGAGGGCATATGCAGAAGGGGCACAGGAGGGCATGCCAGCGCGTGGGTAAAGGTGAGCAGGCGGCACGGCGGGCACCCGCACAACTTCAGCCCTTGACCCACATAACGCCACAGAAAAGCTCGTGGGTACCTCAATCCTCACCCCTGCCATCCACACACGCAATGCGCACATCTTTGAGGGTGAGTTCAGTGTGCTTTCTTTGTACTCGACTGCATATCCAGTCCAGTCGCCGCCCCACAACTGTCCACCCCTTTGCATAGGCCCACAATCCCCATACCGCAACACACCACACCAACGACTGCTGTGCTCACCTGTGCCGTCCACAAACACGACGCGCATGTCCTTGAGGGTGTGGTACGTGTTCTGGGAGACGCCGCAGCACATGCCGGAGGAGTTGTTGGAGACAATGCCGCCAACCTGGCGACGTGGGGGCAGAGAGGAGGGGGCACGGAGGGCAGGTCAACCACGGGTGCTAAGGGATGTGGCAGGCGGGTGAGGGCAGCACGACCAGGCAAGCGAGGGCAGCTGCGGCAGGGGGAGGCGGGCGAAGGCATGCTGGCAAAGGCAGGCGGGCGCGCGAGGCCGCGGAATTGTGTACTTGAACCCCCCTGTCCCTCACCCCCTCGACATTCTGTTTTCCGTACACACATCCAACCCTCACCATGCAGGAGTCAATGGAGGAGGGGCCCACACCTGCCCGATTATGTGAGCAAGAAAACCAGGCACCAACTACCCCACCACCACCACCCCGCCCTGCCCCACATGAATGGCCCCTCACCATGCAGGAGTCGATGGAGGAGGGGTCAGGCCCAATCTTGTACTGGATAGGGTGCTTGCCCTTGGTCTTGTGGGCAGCCAGGATGCGGTTCACCTGGAAGCAGGCGGGCAGCGGAGCAAAATCGGAGTTGACATACGACATTGCATGTGCAATTTGGTGCTGGATAGGCGCTTGCGTTTTGCATTGTGGGCAAACGAGATGCGGTTGGGATCACCTGCAGTGTATTCGTGTGCATGCGCGTGTGCGCCGAGGCATGGGGTGAGTGAGAGGGCATGGGTAAGGGCACGGGCGGAGCAGGGCAGCTGGTTCTCCGCCAATTGAGGCGCGGCTTCACAGTGATAGTGGAGCCGCCGCCTTCCATGCCCCTGAACTCGTTCCTCACAGGCCGAGACTCCCCTCTAGGCAGCCATCCCAGCCTCACCTCCCCGCCAATCAGACCCGGCTGCACGGTGATGGTGGAGCCGTCGCCATGCACCGTGTAGTTCCGGAAGTTGCGTCCCACATGGGAGATCTTGAGCAGCACGCTGTCAGTGAGGGCCTGGGGAAAGGAAGGGGAGAAGGGCGCGGAGAGGGGTGTGGGGCAGCCAGCTGGGAATGGCGAGGGAGGTGTGCCCCAGGGGGCGTCAAAGACAGAGAGTGTTTCAGATGACCGGCTTCCAGCTGATCAGGCTGCAACACACACACACACATTCTGGGGTGCTGGCACATGCACGCTGCACCCGGGCACAGCAGCCTCTGCCTCTGTCTGCACCTGCTGCTGCTCTGGCTGCTGCTTGAGGCACCGCTATGGGGCCGCATCTCCTCACACACCAACACACGGACAAACCTGGCCGGAGAGGGAGGTGCCGGCGGCGCGGAAGGTAACAGGCACTTGGTGCTTGCTGGCCAGCGGCAGAATTCTGCGGATCTCCTCCTCGTTGGTCACCTGGCAGGCGGAGGGGAAGAAAGGAGGAATGAGGCGGCAACGGGCCAAGAAGCACGGAGGGTGGAGAGGTGGGGCCACTCCTCACATTGGGACCATCTCACTGGGGTTGCGGGGGTGCAAGGACCCCTCCTGCTTCGCTGTCACAGCCCTCGACCGCTCTAACACCTCCTCCCACAAGGCACCATACATTGTGTTATTGCTTCAAGGTGTGCCTACAACCGACCGGCCCCCCTCCCCCCGCTCATCAACTGAAGTGCTCGTCCCCTCACCTTGACCACCATCTTGGGGTTGAGGCGGTAGAAGGAGGCATCTGTCCCGTAGGCAAAGGTGCGGACCTTGTCGGTGAACTGGCGCTCCGTGGGCACGCCCGCCAGCTCTGCAGGGGGCAGGGCAGCAGATATGGGCGCAGGTCTGTGCGCTGCAGTGCCTTGGCCACTCTTGCCTAGGTGCCGAGATGAGCAGCTAGCGGGGCAGCAAAGCGGTGAGAAGTGGTGGCGGAGATGTGAACAGCAGAGAAAACAGGGGGGCGATGGAAGGGGCGGGTGCATCTGCCATCAGCATACATCCTGACAGGCAGCTTGGTGAGCGGCCATTGCATAAGTTGCTTCGCAGCAGCACCAGCCTCAGCCAGCCATGCTACCCAGGCCCAGGCCACCCCATGCCAGGCATCATAGGCAGGCAGGCAGGCAGGCAAGGAAACGTGCCAATATTGCAGGGCTGCCCAACTCCGTGGCCCCCCACTGTGTCGCAACAACGGCGCCGTGCATGTGGCGGCGGTTTGAACGCTGCACGGCACTCCGGCCGACAGGGGGGCCGGATACCCTGCACAACAACCCACTGCTTCATGTGCCCGCCACTGGCCCGTCGCTGCCTGCCTGCGGACATGCAGTGCGCCTCGCCTCCCGCGCTGCGCTGGCAGCATGCGACTGTCCGCTACAACCGCAGCTGCTCAGCACCCAGCACCCAGCAAACAGCGCAGAAGCACCCACCAGTGAGGTCGCGGGTGAAAGCGGCGTAGCGGCCATCCTCGATGCGCCGCCCGTCCACGTTTTCAAACGTCTGAGGCACAAACTGGCCAGCTGCTTCGTTCTCCAGGATGCTGATGGCCCCATACTCGTCCACCCTGGTCAGAGGCAGCACGTCAGGCTGCAGCTTGGTGGCGACTGCTGCCGCCGTGGCGGGCACCGCTGCCGCCGCCTTGCCGCGGGCCAGCGGCGTCCGGTTGCCTGCGCTGCGAGAGGCAGGGAGCCGGCTGCTCGTGGTGCCGAACAGAGCATTGGCGCCGTTGCTCCTGCTCGAGGTGGCCAGGCCCGCGTGCTGCTCGCCTGCGTTCACCAGGCCCCCCAGGCGGCCGCCCACGAGGGAGGCAGCGCGGCGCCTCATGATCGCGGTGTCGAGATGATGCGATCTACTGGAAGAACAGACTGCGGGAGTGGTAGGAGGAAACGGGGTGCCAAGCTGGCAAGGATGGGAAACCCATCGTCACGCACCTTGAAATTTGACGCTCCCGACTGCATCGCCGGACTTGAAACAGCCGTAGATCGCGTATCGGAGTCTTGAGCAGCGCCAAAGTTGCCCACCAGCCCTTGATCGGAGTGGCACTCCCACAGCGAAACATGTTGTCTCGGGCTGCCAGCCGCCTGCAGGGGCGCCTGCTGCTCTCCACCGCGTCCCGCAGCTTCAGCAGCCTGCCCGCAGAGGTGGAGGAGGTGAGTGCGCAGTGCTAGGGCTGAAGCTGGCGCCCTGCGCGCCCTGCTCTGGCTCTGGCTTGCACCGCCCCCCTGCTCCCGCCTAAATCTATGGCAATACATGCAGCAGGCGCTGCCAGAGCTGCAAGTCCGCCAGTGGCGAGGCAGGCCTTTTGGCGGTGGCGGGGGGTGAAGTTCTACCACCTGCCTGCCGCACTTGCACAGAGCCTGGCTTCACCCCACACCTGCCATGCTCCCTTCTTCAATGCAGGCCTTCTCTGCACCTGCTGCTGCCACCAGGCCTGCCTTCAGCCACATGCCTGCGGGGCGCAACCACCTATATGTGCCGGTGGGTATCCCAAAGCGGGGTGGGTGGGAGGGAGGGTGGGGTGGATCATCAAGCACTAGTTGGTGGGTCCGTAATGTGGCACTTCTCTTGTAGAGTGGCACCATAACACAGGAACAGGCCTGTAGCTCATGCCACCGCCTGCATGTGACCGTTGACACACCTGGTCAACTGCTGCCCCACTGTCTGATGGGACGAGAAGCATGTGAAGGCTTACACTGTCAATGCAAGCTTCTTGCGGTCAAACCTGTGGCCTTTGCATGTGCATAGCTGGACTCAGCTTGCAGATCCAACACTGCACTGAGCAGCAGCCATGGCCTGCTCGTGTGCTGATCCTGATCTAGCATCCAAAGGATGTGCTTCTGCTCAGTGCCGCCCTACCTGCTCTTCCGTTGTCGTCCGTCGCTGCCTCCTGGAAAAGAGGGCCTGGTAAACACCTACTTGTGATGCTGCTCTGCCAGCCTGCATGTCTTCTCCTCACAGTTGAGCAAATCTCCCACTTTCTTTTGTGCATGCAGGGCCCGGTGAACATCCACGAGAACGTGCTGCGCGCGATGCAGGTGCCGGGGCAGAACCACCGCGACCCCTGGTTTGCAGATTTCTACAAGAAGTGTCTGTCTGATTTGAAGCTCATCTTTGGCACCCGCGAGGGCACGACCATCATCTACCCAGGTGGGTGCGCCTTCCTGCCTCCCTTCTCAGGCATCCGCCCATGCCCGGCTGTGCTGCCTTTTGTTGGCGCCCGTGCGGCGTCGACCACCCACCATCTGCCCGGGTGGTCCCAACTGCTGCTGACGTGCTGCTTTGGTGCCTGCTTCTCCCCTTGCCTGCCCGCCTGCTCTCTCTTGGCCTGCCACCCCTGAGCCCTGGATGATCATACTATAAGAAGCCTGTGCCTAACCGGCATACTCCAGCCTGCCTGCCACGTTCCTTCCCCCTGCAGGCACCGGCACGGGCGGGTGGGAGAGCGCGCTGACCAACACGCTGTCCCCCGGCGACAAGGTGGTCACCTTCCGCTACGGCCTGTTCAGCCACCTCTGGATTGACATGATGACGCGGCTGGGGCTGGATGTGACCGTGATTGAGGGGCGCTGGGGCGATGGCGCGTACGAGGACAAGTGAGCATTGGGAAGTGTGTGTGTGTGCGCGTGTCTCTGTCTGTGTGTCTCTCTCTCTGTTGGCGGATGGGAAGTGTGTGTATGTGTGAGTGAGTTGCTGGCTGTGACTGAGGGGCTGAGCTTGGGGTGGGAGGAACGGGGCGGGATGTGAGGGCAGGGAAGCACTGGGCGTGGTGCAGGCCTCCCGGCTGTAAGATGGCATGCGAGCGCCCAAGAGGAGAGGAAGGAGCAGGCGTCTGTCAACATGCTTCCCGGCTAGAACACTTCCCCTCCCGCCCTGTCGTGCCCCTGCTTCGCAGAAGAAGTCGAGGCGGCAACTCACCCCCTCTTCCTGTGTGTGTCTGCTTCCAACCGCTTTTCTGCGCAGGCTGGCAGAGGTGCTGAAGGCTGACACTGAAAAGAAGATCAAGGCCGTGTGCGTGGTGCACAACGAAACCACCACCGGCGTCACCTCCGACATCCCAGAGGTGTGGGAGGGGTGGGGAGAGTCTGCTGCTGTATCGGACAGAAAGGAGGATTGGTATAGAGGGTCATATCGTGCATCTCTCCTGCTCGGGGGCATGGCCTCTTACGTGACTTCCGGCCCCGCAAGTGCAGCTGTCGCCTTCTGGCCTTTTGAGGTTGCCCACGTCCACCCACGCCCCCTGCACCCTCCCCTTGTCACCCACCCTCGCACACACCTTGCATCTGGCTAAGGCTTCGGCAGATGGGCCCCCTCAAGCACCTACTGTCCCTCACAACCCACAGCCTTCCACTACTCAACCTTGCCTCACGTGCGGCTTCCCTGAATGCCTCTTGCCTGCCCGCAGGTGCGCAAGACAATGGATGCCCACAGCCACCCGGCGCTGCTGCTGGTTGACGGCGTGTCCTCCATCGGCGCACTGGACTTCCAGTTTGACAGCTGGCGCGTCGACGTGGCAGTCACGGGCAGCCAGAAGGCGCTTTCGATTCCCACCGGCCTCGCCATGGTGTGCGTGAGCGACAAGGCCCTGGCGGCAGCAAAGACCGCCACCTCCAAGCGCGTGTACTACGACTGGGCAGACATGCTGAGGACCAACCCCAGCGGCAACGTGCCGTACACCCCCATCCTGCCGCTGCTGTACGGCATGGAGGCCAGCCTGAAGCTGCTAGCAGAGGAGGGCATGGCCAACGTGGCGGCGCGGCACCACAGGTGGGGCAGGCTGGCTTGCAATCATGGGGTGGTGGGCAGGGGCGTGAGCAGTGCTCTCAAGCGGCAGAGTGGACCGGGCGTAGGGTGCAGGTTGCGGCCCATTGTAGGCGGGATGGTGCTTGACGCTCCACAGGGTGAAGCAACAAGAGCGCTTTGTTCATTGTAGCTAAACGCAGGGGGGTGCGCGCAGGGGTGCTGCCAGCGAGCACTCAGGTGCGCACTGCCTGCCTGCTTTTGCCTGCACCAGGCTGCTCGCCAACCCACACCTTGCTTCCTTCTGCAGGCTGGCGGAGGGCTGCCGCAGGGCTGTTGAGGGGTGGGGCCTGAAGACGCTGTGCCGGGACCCCCGCTGGAAGAGCGACTCTCTGACTGTCATCGAGGTCCCCCAGGGGGTGGACTCGCAGAAGGTGGTGGACGTGGCGTACGCCAAGTGAGTGCGCTGAGCTGGCAGGGCTGAGTAAGCAGGCATGCTGAGCCAGCAGCGGATAGTGGCAGCAGCCTGTGATGCAAGTATTGGTGTGCGCTGTTCCCTGGGAGGCAGCAGAAGCGGGCGGCGAGGCAGCACCCCCGAAAACACGCACACTCCACCCCCTCCTGACTCCCTCCTCATCCCCTCCTCCTCCCCTGCTCAACCCGCTTCCACCCACCGCAGGTACAACCTGAGCCTGGGCATCGGGCTGGCAGACGTGAAGGGCAAGGTGTTCCGCATTGGCCACCTGGGCAACATGGATGAGCTCATGCTGTCCTCCGCGCTGTGTGGCGCTGAGATGGCGCTCATGGATGCAGGCAAGTGCCCATGCCTGGCCTGACTGCCCCTTTGCTGATATTTTGCGCAGTTCCCGCCGTGCTCGTCTTTCGCGAGACTCCTGCGAACTCAAAGAGCAGCAGTTTTGGAACGCCTCTGGAAGAACTGCATCGGTGATATACCCAGCTGCCGTACAGAGGGAAGCCCCCTGCTTGCGTGGCGGTTGCCCCCATGTGGCGGTGTTTTAACTCCTGTTTTGCTAACAGAGTTCTGCGCGCTAACCCGGACGCACATCGTGTTCTCGCAGGCGTGCCCGTGGTGCCGGGCTCTGGAGTGGGCAAGGCGGTCGAGTACTGGCAGCAGACGTCCAAGGTCATCCCCACTCGCGAAAGCCTGGTGCAGTGAAGTGAAGTTTGCGCAACGTGAGCGAGCACAGCGGGCTGCGCGGCCCTGCCAGGCATCGGCAGAGCGATGCCGCGGGCTGACAACCGGCAGCGGAGGGCGGCCCGCCGCTGGGCAGGGCTGTCCGGCAGGGCTGTTCCCCGCACGCTCGCCTGTCCCAAGGCACCTCCCTTTTGTGGCATGATGCTGATGCCGATGAGTCTTTTGAGCCACCCTTGAGAAACGTACCCCAGCATGCCGTGCACGCTGTGCCCGCTGTGCACCCGGTCCCCCAGCATGCCTCCCCTTTTTCCACCACATTGCTGTCTGTTTGCTGGCTTTTTTGTCCGCCTCCCAGTGCCCCTCCTCACTCTCTCCCCCCACCTCCCTGTGTCGCCCCCTTTCAGCTTGTGAAATCCTTCTGCTCCCGTCTGCCACCTGCATACACTCCCGGCATTTCGTTTCTCGTCACACTCAATCCAATGCACCCCAACGCTGCTTGTGCCACCACACAATTTCGTACACACACAGATAGGGCTGGGGGCAGCCGTTTGTTGTTGCTGCTGCTATCCGTATGTTGAGAGTGGGTGCCCCCTGCAGGCAGCTGTGCGCTGCGCGCTCTGTCCTTTCGACCCATTCATCCCTGCCCCTCTGCCCCGTCAGGCCATGTATCACGGATCGATCTGTCTCCCACCCCCCCGATCATCCCACCCACTGTAGGCTATGTAATCCCAACACCCGAAGCAGCTGGATAGCAGCAGCAGTAGCAGCACAGACTGCTTCTGCTGTACATGACATGTCTCCAGGAAGTGTTGCAAACAACACCACGGGCAATCTGATGCGTTTGGGCTTGGCCTTCCAGGGCGCCAGCCGCTCCCGAGTTTCATTATACCGCTTGTCTTGAATGGCCTGATCAGCCCTGGGCCAGATCCTGCACCAAAAGACATAGGGAGGTGCAAGTTGCAGAGCACCACACCAGAGGCAGCATGGCTTGAGTGCCTGATCAGCCTGCGCCGCCCCATTCCTGCACCAAGCTAGCAAGAAAACAATGATAGGTGGGTGCACAGCAGGCATATGCGTCCACCCAGGTTGGGCGCAGTGCAGCAGGCACGCCACAGTGGTGTGCAGCATGGGTGCTGGGCTGGGCTTGGCAGCCCTCGACAGGGCGGCACATTATCGGCGTGCCTGATGTGCCCGGGGCTGGGAAAGTAGGCAAGTGGGCAGGCAGGCAGGCACGCATGTGGCGCATCCAACGGGACAGCACTGCCTCGGTGGGCTCTCCCCATAAACCTGCCCGTGAAACATGCCAGCGCTGCTGCCCGCTGCTGAGTGCGTGTCCATGCAAACGCGGGTGCAGGCGCCGGCACTACCCCTCTCCCCGTCGCCCCGCCTGCCCACCCCAGGCCTCCCCTCAACGCAGACGAGCCCCCCCATCTTCAATAAAATATGTGCATTACACGCCAGCAGCAGCACCAGCAGTGACAATCATGCGACGATTTACCCACCCACCCGTCACCCTCGCCCACAGCCAGATACGGTGTTGTGCTGCTTACCCCACCCACTGCCACGCATCCAGAAGCAAAACCAATCCCAGCCAATACTAAGAGCCCACAAAGCACTGGCACCCACCCACAATCCAAAAAGCACCCAGCACCCACCTTGTAGTTTTCCTGGTAATACACCCGGGCCAGTTGGACAGCATGTGGCGTGCAAAATCCCCTACCTGCAGATTGTTTGAGAGGAGGGGAACAAGACGGGGGACGGGCAGGAAGGGGCCAGGCAGGCAGGCACAAACAGATGAGGCTGTCGGGCACGTGTTGCGCGGGAGCCTGCGCAGTGGGCTGGGCAGCGGGAGGCGGAGACAGCACAGCATGCACACCAGCACTCTAGGTGAGCAGCTGCAGTGTCACAGGGTCGCATGTTGCCATGGAAGGGCGCCGGCGGAAGTGGCAAAAGACCCTCCCTGCTGCCTCCCGCTGCTGCCTGATTGTACATCCACAGAGTGTACAGAGACAAGACAAGGCAGCGGCTTTATGGTCGGGGAGCCCAGAGAGTGGGGCTGGAAAACAAAAATGACTATTTTTTACATTTACATTTTTACATGTGCAGCGATCGCTCGCCAAAGGAAAGTGTGCTTGCGGCGCTCAGACAGCCCATACCTTTCCTCCAACTGCACGTGGGCTGAGGACACGAATTACGACCTACAACACTGGTCATTTACCATAAATTTACAGTTCCGGACGCAATTAACAGTCGGTGCAGGGAGCAGTGCTGGCTCAAGCAATATGTTTGTGCGCGAGCTGCCCACGTGCCGGCGTCTGCCCGCCGCCACGAGGAAGGCGTGCCTGCACAGTGCTGAACAAGCAGCACCATGGGCGCCAGAGGGAGCAAGTTGATCGATGCACACCGGATTTATGAGACTGAACCAGCGCTCTCCACCCGTGCAGAGCGCGCGCCCCATCTTGCTCTCAGGAGCCCACCTTGGTGACCAAGTGAGCCACTTAGTCAGCCCTGCAGGGCGCATGCTGGAACTTTTGCTCCCTGCGCAACCCGTGCTGCGCCAGTGCTCGTGTGGCCACACGCAGCGACCCCACCACGCCCTTCTGCCGCAAGAGCGCCAGAGGGTCTGCCGCTGGCGGCTCCGCTGCGCGCGTGGCCACTGCCGCTGCTGCTGCCGCTGCTGAGTCAGCATCTCCCTCCCCCTCCTCCGCGTGTAGCTCCATCTGCACCCCAACAAAGTACTGCACCTTGCCGCCTGCAGGGGGGAAGGAAACGTGGTGTGAGGAGGGGAGGCTGTGAGGACAAGTTTCTAGTCAGCTGCATCTGCACCCCGCGAGCATTGCACCCTGCCGCTTGCAGCGGGTGAGGCGGGGGTTAGCAGAGGTACGTGAGGAGGTCAAGGTGAGCAGGTGAGGAAAGAGCAGACAGGACCAGCTGCACCCACGCGCCGGAGATTCCGAAGTTGCTGCCTAGAAGAAGTGCACAGATGACTTGGAGGGGGAAGGCGGGCCGCAACAGAGGAGCGGGACGGATGGCAGGCGGCCGGGGGAGGCAACGCGGTCACTCCCGCGTACCAGCCCTGTAAGACTGCCCAGCCCTAGCTACCTCTGCCGCCCCACGCTCACCCGCGTCGCGCAACGGTGAGATGTGCAAGCTGTTCCAGAAGGGCTGCCCAGCCTTCTTGTAGTTGAGCAGGGTAACGGTGACGGGGCGCGGCGGGTCGGCAGACAGCGCCTGCCGCATCTGCTCTACCGCCTGGGGGCAGGTGCCGGGGCCTTGCAGGAACCTGCTTGCTTGCAGATGGGGATGTGTGCGAGTTCTAAGAGTGAGGGTTTTGCAGGGACCGCCTCCGCAGCTGGGGGCAGGCGTGGGGCCCTTGGAAAAACCCACATGGTGTTTGCACTTCCGTGCGTGGGAATAGGTGGGCTGATGGTGGGGAACGCGCGCAGGGGGTGGTGGTGGCGGCGATGCAGGGGGCAGCTGGTAGGGCAGGGGAGTTTGGGCGGGCTGCTTGGCAGCAGGCATGCAAAGCGGGCAGGCAGCGGGCAAACTACACCCCACCACCTCCCTTTGGTGCGCCGCCACCCTGCCCACCTGCAGTTGCGCCCCACCACCTCGCTGCAGGGGTAGCCGCACATCGACAGGAAGGCGGGGGAGGCGTAGACGATGGGGCAGTCGGGCTGCGTGGGGTCGGACAGCACAAAGCACTCTTGCACCTTGCTCAGCGCTCCTAGCAGCGAGCTGGGGACGCACTCTAGGACTGCACACTTGCGGGTGCAGTCTGCTGCTGCCAGCTCGGCCTCATGCGCCTCCACACGCGCCGCGATGCGTGCAGCCGCCTCCTGCCCAGCAGCAGCGGCAGCCTCCAGAGGGGCGCCGGACCCCGCCTCCACAAGACGTGTCACGTCTGCTTGCAGGCCTGCGCCGGGAGGCAGAGAAGAGGGGAGAAAAACGTAAAAGTGGGGAGGTTGAGCCAGGCACGGGTGTGGTGTGTGGCGCATCCCCACGCCTCCACCGCGGCTGCCTGCAAGCTTTTCGGTCGGAAAGGATAGGGGTGGGCGGTGCTGGGTGGCTGCACGTCTTCTTGCCGACACCTCAACCTCGTGTCCTCACATTTCTCTGCTTCTTGGCTGCGCCTGCACCCCATCTGTCCCTTTCACCCAGCACAAGAAACGCCCCACCCCACCCCACCCCAAGGCGCCACACTCCCCGCTGTTTCCCTCCCTCTCCCCACCCTCCCTCTAGCTCACCTACAACATAGTCCACGGCCGCTCCGCCGGGCTGCCGCACCGGCTGCAGGCGCAGGTAGTTCCAGAAGGGAGAGCGGTCCTTGCGGTAGTTCAGCAGGCAGACGCTGCACGCAACAAAGGCATGTGGACAAGGGAAGAAGGGTGAGGGGAGAGGCAGAGAGAGGTGAGGTGGAGGCAAAGATAACTGCAAAGAGGGCGGCCCCTGCCCACACCTGCACGGCCGCTCCTCCCGTATTGCATCCCGGATCTCCATAACTGAATGATGTGACGTGGCCGGGCCTGCAGCGAGGAAACCAAGGTCACACGGTGTATACCGCAGTGCAGGCATTGACGATAGTGGCACGGCTCTGGCATGTGAGCGGGCAGGCAGCACACTGTGCTGCAGGAGCGTGAGGCAGGCGGCCAGGGCGGTGGCTCCGGCGGGAGTGCACGCACCACGCATGCCTTGCACGCCCCCCCACGCATGCCTGCTGCCTACAACGCCCTCTTTCACAAAGCGCACGACAGGACATGCAGTGCCCGGCCTCAAAGACCCACCTTGCAGGAAGCGGCAGTTGCGTCCCAGCACCTCTGCTGGACTGTACCCTGTGGAGGTGAAGAAGCCGGGGCTGGCGAACACGATCGGCATGTCGGCTGCACGCGCGGATGCAATGACAAACGAGAACTGCAGGTCCTCCAGCACGTCAGCAAACGCGGTGGAGACCTCCGCCAGGGCGGCGGCAGCAGGCGCCGGTGCCGGCGCCGCGGGGCACAGCAGCGCTGCAGGCGGCAGGCCCGCTGCTGGGCGTCCGGTGCCACTCGCTGGCGAAGCGGGCGGGCGGGTCATGTGTGCATACAAGGGAGTGCAGCAGCGGCTGAGTCGAGGGGGTGACAACTTGCGGGGCAAGCGAGGGGCGCTGTCAGGCCGCTCGATAGACTTGCGGTGCAATCTGGCAGTGTCGAGAGTTGCAACAGGGGCACAACACACTTGCGGCTGCCAAAAGCCAATCCAGCTTGGCGCCAGCTTTGCGTTTCCAGAGCTCTACTACGGGCCAAGCCGATCGTTTACTCGTCTCGTTGCAGTGCCTGCTCTCCCCACTTTCAACGGACCGCAAGCCCTCCATATGGCGTTTGCGGCCCGCGCAGCTCGGGCTCTCGCTCTCGGTGTGCGCAGCATGTCGACCAGCACCGTCAACAGCATCCCCGTCCAGGTGGGCTGCCGATCCGCGGCTTGCAAGCGCCGGCGCGCACAGCGATCGGTCGGAAAGCTTGGCAGCCGCCGCCATCGGCTCTTGGCGCCGCAGCCCACGCTGCATTCGCCCTCCTTGGTGCAGGTGCACAACCCCTCCGGCGCGCTGCGCGTGGTGGTGACAAAGGCGCTGCCTGGGGACCGCTGGCTGAAGGTGCTCACCGCGGCGGGCTGCCGGGTGGAGGTGTCTACTGACCCCGACACCATCCTCTCTAATGACAAAATCAAGAAGCTGATCGGAAACAAGTGCGATGGCGTGATTGGCCAGCTAACCGAGGTGCGGGGCAGGGCAGCAATTGCTGCGGACTGCGCTCCGCTGGCATCAGGAAACGGGCAGACAGCGCGCCGAGGGAGCTGGGGTGGACTTGTTGTCATCAGCAAACGCAGGTGCACTCTTGTGCATGGATGCAGGCAGGTCAATGTTGCGGTCAGCCGATGCATTTCTGTTCCTGACAGCAATGCAGTGCCTGGCAGCAATGCAGCCCTTCTGTTGCAGTGCCAGACGCCAGCGGCGCTTTCCTGTGCCTGCGCATGTTGGTCGTAAACACCCCTTGCTGGGCAGCGTGGCGTGCTTCTTTGCTCTCATCTATCAAACACACAAGTGCACAACCAGAGCGGCAAGCTGTATGGTGCTCTAAGGGCCACAGCTGCACATTCCCGCCCTGAGTAGTCACTCACCCTGCCCCACCCTTGCTTGTCACATTATCGCACGTTGGCTGCCGCACTTTCCTCACCCCTTGCTGCAAGGTGTCTGTATGTCACTCAATGTATGTTCCCTGCAGGATTGGAGCACCGAGTTGTTTGGCGCTCTGAAGGCGGCGGGCGGCCGTGCGTACAGCAACTATGCTGTGGGGTACAACAACGTGGTGGTGCCAGAGGCCACAAAAGTGGGCATCCCCGTGGGAAACACGCCCGGTGGGTTGGAACCCCACCTTACTGTCCATCAGCTGCATAAAGAGCGACATCGTGGGCACAGCAACGCGGGGTCTTGAGGTTTGTTGTAGTCTTGAGCTGCTCGGCCTTGCATGTAATTCCCCCTGCAGGCGTGCTGACGGAGACGACTGCTGAGCTGGCGCTGGCGCTGACGTTTGCGGCTGCACGGCGTGTGGTAGAGGGGGACAGCTTCATGCGTGGGGGGCACTACAAGGGCTGGCTGCCCACCCTGTTTGTTGGCAACCTGCTACAGGCAAGTATCCAGGGCGATGTGTATGTTATATGTACGGGTGTGTAGGGGGACAGCTTGCAAGAGTGGGGCACTAGAAGGGCTAGCTTCCCACCCGCTCCGAGCGCAACTTGCTGCAGGCACGTGTTGCTGGTGGGTTGGCACATGGCATGAACTTGATGCATAATGGATGGGTTGTGGGATGGGAGGAGCGTGCAATGGATGTGTGCAAGGGTGGGCTGGGGGGAGCGTGGTAGGGCAGAGCGGGTCGGTGCACATGCGTTGCAACCAGCCTGCTTCGAAGGCCAGCCTGTGGCAGAGAGCGGCTTCAACAGGCGCTGGCGACATCAGCTAGACGATGCCAGCGCTGCCTGCATTGCCTGCATGCATACCTGCACGCCTCCCTGCCCTGTGCCCACTGCTTCCGCACCCTTTCAGACCCCCTGTTCTCGCAGCCCCTGCTCCAAGCCTTTGCCGGAACCCTGTGCACCACTCTCACTTTCGTCACTCCCTCGATTTTACCTGTCCTCGTCATCTCCTCTGTTTTCTGTCTTGCAGAACAAGACGGTGGGCATTGTGGGTGCAGGGCGCATCGGCACGGCGTATGCGCGCATGATGGTGGAGGGCCACAAGTGCGACCTGATCTATTATGACCCCTACCCCAACACATTCCTGGAGGAGTATGTGAGGTGAGAAGCCGGTCCCCCGTCCCTCCTTGTTGCTTGCTCCCCCTCCAGTACCTTTCACCCTCTCCTCTCCACGTTCCCTGCTTCGTCCCTTACAAACTCGTGTTTGCCTGTGTTTGCCTTATGGGGCTGTTCTTCTCCTCATAGGCAATCCCAGGCCTGCCTAATCGAAGCACCAAATGTTATTATCGTGTGTGTTTGCTGGCGTGCAGGGACTACAGCAAGCTGCTGGAGAGCAAGGGGGAGCGGCCGCTGAGCGTGCGGCGGTGCGAGACGGTTGAGGAGGTGCTGCGCGAGGCAGATGTGAGTGCTACAGGGAGTCCTGTTTAAAGCAGTACTTTAGGGTCAAGGCTGGAGGAGGGCTGCGGGAGGCAGACTGAAGATGAATTGAGTCGACTGCACCTTTAATCTGCAAGTGATTGGCCTTCATCACAGCCTGGACGCCGCCACGTGGCACCAGGTTTCCGCTGCTCCTTTGCCCGGCACCCCTGCGCCTCTCCTCCCTGCCTTCACTGGTTCACTCGCAAGTGGTTGGCCTATATTGCATGTTTTCTGGACGAGGGCGGCTCGGCACCCTTTCAACGTTTTCTCTCTCCCTGCTGTGGCCGCTGCTTGATTTGTGCAGGTGCTTGATTTGCACTGCAGTTTCTGTGTGCATGCCGCACGTGACTTCCTCCTTCCCCTCGCCCACCTATCTATTTATGACATGTGTTTACAGGTGGTCAGCCTGCACTGCAACCTGGACGACAACACGCGCCACCTGATCAACACGGAGCGGCTTGGCATGATGAAGCCCGACGCTGTGCTGGTCAACGCTGCCCGGGGACCCGTGATTGAGGAGGCTGCACTGGTGGCGCACCTCAAGGCAAACCCCAACTTCCGTGCAGGTGCGGTCGGGGCGGTGTCATGTTGTTGGGTTTTGTTGTTCCTACCTTTCCAGCGGATGGGGCCACACTGCTCACCCGAGGTTGGTAATCATGCTGGATGGTCGTGTTGAGAGTTGGGCAAATGTAGGGCAGGGGCGCAGCCGACCGGAGCGGGCAGCGGGCCTGAAGGTGGGTGACATGAGGGAACTTGAGGTGGGTGGTGTACGGCCAAGCGAGTGCAGGCAGGCAACAGTTGAAGCCCGCCAAAATCGAGCAGGGGCAAAGGCAGGCCTTAGGGATCCAACAGTTCCATGTGGAACGGCCCTCGCTCACGGAAAAACATCAATTTAAGAATATCAGTCCCGCTTACCCCAACATTGTTCTGTGCCTCCTGTCAATTCCTTCTTTATACCTTTTGATGGCCGCAGCTCCACAGGATGACCTAGCCATGGCCCCCTGGTTGCCCTACTGCCTTAGCACAAGGTGTCACATTTTGCTTGAAGAATTTGTGTAGGTTGCTGTGCAAGCTCATATGTACCTTGCCCCTACGACACCTTCGTGTTCCATTCCTACCTACAGGCCTGGACGTGTTTGAGGATGAGCCAGCCATGGCCCCCGGCCTGGCCGACTGCCCTAACGCCGTCATCGTGCCACACATTGCATCGGCCACTCTGTGGACGCGCGCCGGCATGGTGCGTCATTGTGTTTGCTTGTACATGGTGTGGTTATCGATGGTTTGGGGCACCATGTAAAAATTGCACGCGCAGCGCTGCAGGCCGCCTTCTCCCCCTTCTGCTTGCCCCGTATCCCCTTGCAGGCCAATTTGGTGGCTGCAATGCAGTGACGGCGCCGCTGCAGGCCCACCCACCAGTGCACTGCGTCCTTCTCCCGACTCCATCCAATTGGTTCTCTGCCTCCCAGTTTCACCTCCGTTGCCCCCCGCTGCCCACCCCATCCATGTGCAGGCCACTCTGGCAGCCTGCAATGTGGCGGCCACGCTGCAGGGCTACCCCGCGTGGAACCGCCCGGACGTGCTGCCTTTTGTGGACGGCGAGTTCAGCGCTATCCCTAAGGCAGCACCCAGCATTGTCAATGCAAAGGAGCTGGGTCTTACCATGGCCTGAGCTGGCCCGGGGCCACTCTCTCAGCACCTGCCCATTCTTGGAGCTGGCCTGGCCACGGCGTGAGGTGCACTGCCCAAGCATCTGGCCCAAGCCGCAGGCTGGGCATGGCGCGCTTGCTGGGCAGGCACTGTGCACTTGATGGGCACAAGGCTTGCAGTGCAGCAGCGGGCATGCGGGCAGTGCTCACCAGGCGCTCATCCCCAGCGAGACTACCCCTGTCTGCCGGCTGTGCGTGCGTGGCTGCAACCAGTGGCCTTAGGGCAGCCATGCGCCCGCCTCAGTGCCTAACAATGTCCATTCTGCAAGCTTTTCTTTGCTTCTCGCAGTGCCTCTCTAACTCCCCCACCGTTTCATGTTCAACTCTCTGCTGTCAGATAACCTCGACGCACTGCCATCCCTCGTTTTGGGCCGCGATTTTCCTGCACTCCCCGAGCCCTACTTGGTGCCACGCCCTGTAAGAAACTGTAAGAATATGTTGATATATTCCATGAGGCTGCCTGCTCATCAGTAGGTGGACAAATCACATAACAGCTTGCCGCCTCACCATCGGCCCCAGCTCCGTGCCTGGCGCCAGCGCCAGCAACGCCCGCGCCGCCTTCAAAGGTGAGGCTTTGGGGAGCTCTTCGGGGTCGCGGGGCGTGGCTCAGCCCTCGCACTCGCTCATACGCCTCCCTTGGCTCCGCCGGCAGGGACGCCTGCTGGCCGCTGCCGCCCAAGCACCGCCGCTAGCAACTGCGCACTGCCCCGCTCTCCTGCAGTGCGCACGGTGGCGGCCCGCATCTCGACCTCCTCAACGTCCAGCTGCGGCCCGCATCTCGACCTCCTCAACGTCCAGCTCGCCCGCTGCGCTGCGCCCCGCCTTTGGCGGCCCGCTCAAGCTGGGTGAGTGGGGAGGGGCGTCGGGTGCAACACGCGCAACCAACCGCCGGTGGACTCGGTGGCTTTGCTCCAGCTTGTTGGCCCTGTTGCCGCCCCGCTGCCGCCCGCCTGCACCCGCTCACGCCACCCCCCACTGCGTCATCCCCACGCAGGCACCAGCCCCGGAGGAGTGCGCTGCGTGGTGGTGCTGTCTGCGGCGAGCATGTGGGCGGTGGTGTGCGCGCACCCGCTCGTGTGCTTCACGCTGCTGGCCTGCTGCGGCGCTATGTGATAGAGTCTCGCAGCTGAGTCTCCTTGGCCATGAAGAAGTTGATGGCGCCGATCACGATCACGATCGGCGCCATCAAGATCTTCATGGACATCATGGCCAAGGAGACTCAGCTGCGAGACTCTATCACCGCGCTCAGCACCAGCCTGTCCGCCACGCTCAACACCAAGTTTGACAGCCTGTCCGCCACGCTCGACACCAAGTTTGACAGCCTGTCCGCCAAGTGTGACAGCCTGCCATCACAGACATCGCCGCCATGCGCACAGACGTTGCCCGCCTGGAGGTAGGTGGGCCAAGCATGGGTGGTGGGGTTTCGTCCAGCACCCTCCCCACACACATCAATGGTTGTTGGCACAATGTGTGTTCCGCTCGTGTTTGAATTGAAGACAGCGTGAGAGGGCCCAGGAGGGCTGGAACACACTAAAAAGGAGGAAGAGAGGGGCGCACGCCCTGTGGCCGCGTGTTCCCGCAAACAATTGCAGGGGCCCGACCCCCTGCTCACCCCCGAAAGCCTCTCCGCTGTCCCCCCCGCTGAAGCTGCCCTCTTACTACAACAACGCATC
>JAPTJF010000626.1:0-27288 GCA_029339195.1 Micractinium sp. NFX-FRZ
TCTCCCCGCCTGGCAGCAGGCACTGCGGCCCCACCCCGTCCCGCCCACCCTCCACCTGCCCCGCCTACACCCAGCAACACCCAATCGTGTCCTCCATCACTCCCCCGCAACATCCCAACCCCTCACAACACCCGGCGCAGCGCACCCGACGGCGCGGCGCTCTCCTCCTGCGCCGCCGCCTGCTCCTCGGCGTACAGGAACTCCCGGAACAGGCGGTTCCACGTGGCCGCCGCCTGGGCGTACTGCGTGCCGATCGGCTCCTCCAGGGGTGCCTCCACCGTCTCAAACTCGGCGCCTGCAAAGGGGGTGGGTGGGTTGGAGGAAGGGGAGGAGGGATGTCAACTGTGTCAGTGAGTGGCGGTAAGGAAGAAGAGGATGGCACACACTGTCTAAAACTCCGCGCCTGCGGGTGGGTGGGGGAGGGTGAAGGCGTGTTAGAGACCGTGTGTTCATAGAGTGGGTGGTGCCAACAAGGACGCCTCACCCGCACCATTCACGCTCCCCACCAATCAACTCACCTGCCAAGCTGAGCGTGTGGCACACGTGATGCTCCCCAGCCCCAACACCCTGCCAGGCACGCCACAAGCGCCCCCGCACTCGCCTGCAAAGCTGAGGGTGCGGCACACATACATCCCCTGCGCCTTCATGTCCATGGCAACCAGCTCCAGCGCCGCCATGTTGGCGCCGTTGGAGGAGCCAGCCTTGCCCTGTGTGGAGGAGGGGAGGGTGGGAGGGGAGGGGACACAGAGGTGCGCATGAGGCGGCTGCCATGTTGGTGCTGGGACGAAACCCATGCAGCTTCCCCAGGAGAATTGGGGGGGGGGGGGGGGGGGGGGGGGCGGGGGGGGGGGGGGGGGGGGGGGGGGGGGGGCTCTAAGGCGAGGCTGGGGATGGAGGCACCCTTCCCAGCAGGGCGGGCATGCGGACACCCAGGCAGGCAGGCAAAGCAGAAGGAGGAACGCGCCCCCCCATGCATGCATGTTGCCACCCCTTGCGCACACAACCACGTGCTGCTGCATGGCGGCAAGCTCCCTGCCCCACCAACCCCAGGAGACCTCACCTGCACCACGTCCAGGAAGCGGTTGAAGTCTTTGAAGGCGGGGTTGCCCTCTCCCCACAGCCCCAGCCGCAGCATGTAGCCCATGTTGCGGGGCTCTGCAGGCGGGGGCGAGAAAGGGGAGGAAGGCAGAGGAGACGGGAGGAGTTCGATGTGAAAATAGACAGGGAGGAAGCTCCGCACCAAGTAGCATACGTTGTAGGGAACAGGTAGGGGGAGGAAGCACAGAGGGTGTGGGGCCGGGAGAAGGGCAGATGCCCTCGGTTGAAGGTGTGGCCAGGGGCGGCACGGTCAAGAGAGGCGCATGCAGGCGCTGCAGCAGCGCAATGTGAGGGGGTGGGGTGGTGCCCGCGTGCTCGGGACACATGCTCTGCACGCCGACCCACCCACATCCAACCCCTGCCACACCCCGACGCACCACACCAGCCACGCACAGCCCAGGCGCCATCACCTCTAGAGCTCACCTGAAGCGCCGGTGGCAGAGCAGTAGACGACGCGTGCCTTGGGCAGCTGCTGCTGCAGGTCCCGAACCTTGAGCCCCACCTGCAGGGGCGGCGGCAGGGGCGGCGGCTCAAAGGCGACATGGATGTAGATGCTGTGTTGTGGCCTGAGCCAGCTGTCTCCCGTCGTGCAGAGATGATGCACTGCCTGCGCCTAAAACCCGCGCTCCCCCCGCTGCGCAGACTGCCGCGCACCTGCGTGCCGCGAAGGCCGGCCTCCGGCACCAAATTTTTGGCCTTGTGGCCTGCAGGCGGGGCAGCCAGGCGGGCAGGTGGTCAACAGCCATGCACGACATAGGTCGCCTTGCACCAGGCAAGATACTACAGGCTGCACACGTCTGGCATGCCCACAAACGCCCACTGCTCTCGCCAACCTCTTCACCAACCCACCACAACCCTCCCACACCCCATCCCACGCATTTCCAATCTGAGCTCAACACTGATCAGTGACACACACTCACTCTCATCAAAGATGATGAGCCCGTCAAAGTCCTTGCCGCACCACTCCACCAGCTGCTTGAAGCGGCTGCGCCCGCTGTCTGCAGCGGGCGGGGAACGGGGCACAGGGGAGCGCACAAGGGTTGCAAAAAAGAAGGACAGGAATGGTAGCAGCGCTGGTGGGCGGGGAGCCTTCGTTAAGGCTGACCATAAGGGGAGGAGCAGCGCACGCTGGCGGTAGCAGCGTCCCAAACCAGCCGCGGCAGCCCTCGTGAGGGGATGGAACCACAACAGTTGCTTGCCTGCGGAAGAGAGGAGGGAGGATCCCTGCTCAAGGCAACACGGCACGAAACGGCAACTAGTGAACCCCGCTGCTTGCCTGAGGAGGAGATGAGGGAGGAGTAGGTTGAGAAGATGACGCCCTCGGTGACGCCAATCTTGGCGCCCGCCAGCTTGCCGTAGGGCAGCTTGTTGAGGGCATGCACCGGCAGGTCCGAGGCTGCAGGTTGAGGAGGCAGGGGCCGGGTGGGGGAAAGAGAGGTTGGGCAAAGCGAAGGCAGGAGGTGCAGCCCGCTTGCCATAGGGAAGAGTGCACCGGCAGGTCTGAGGCTGCAGGTTGGGTGGGTGGGAGACCAGGAGGTGTAAATTGAAGGGAAGCAGGAGGTGCAGCCCGTTTGATACACAGCAGCTTGGTGAGGGCGTGCTTGTTGGGGGCAGAGTTGACTGAACGGTAGGTGACTGGTGCATTTGCCTTGATTCCCTGTTGGCTTCCTCTACCCCACGCCTTTGGGCTACAATGTTCTTCGTCTTTCTCTTATGACTGAATGGTAGCACTTACCCCCCACATCGTCCAGGTCCCGCTTTGTGTCCACCTTCAGGTCTGACCCCACCGACAGCCACAGGTGCCGGCGCCGCCCGTGCCGCCAGTTCT
The DNA here is from genome assembly GCA_029339195.1 of Micractinium sp. NFX-FRZ. Taxonomy (NCBI): domain Eukaryota; kingdom Viridiplantae; phylum Chlorophyta; class Trebouxiophyceae; order Chlorellales; family Chlorellaceae; genus Micractinium; species Micractinium sp. NFX-FRZ. The sequence goes on from JAPTJF010000626.1 coordinate 2,927, forward strand.
CCAGAATGAGCCCCGCAATCGTGCGCCCCTTGCCCACGCCCGCGCCGTCGCCTGCCGGGGCGGGGGGCCGAAGGGAGAGGGAGGTGAGGAGGCACGTCAGTTACCACGGCAGCGGCTCCGCAGCACCGCCGGGGCCAGGTGCAGCCGTTGCCCCTGCACCCACGCACACTAACACACCACCACCAGATCATCCTGTCCAGCCTCCCTTTGTGCACCACCCGGGCAGCCCCACACCCGTACCCACCGATGAAGAAGCCGCCCCTGCTGCCGTCTGGCAGCGTCTGCTCGTGCCGCTGGCAGGCATACACCACGCTCTCCAGTTGCAGCGCTGACAGAGTGCTCACCAGCTCCTTGTGAGCCTGCACCAGCCAAGTGTTGTGATTAAGTAGCAAAATTCAGTGGCTGCTTAGGCGAAAAATATCAGCTGCAGGGCGACAGTGCTCACCCAGCCCGTTGTGAGCCTGCACCAATCAAACGGCGGGACAGCATGGTACCATGGCGTGGCATAGGGACCAAGCACGATGCAGGCACCGCTTGGGTTGGCATGGGCAGCTGCATTCGCCACACCACCGTCACATAACCACACACACACACGCCTTGAACTTGTACTTGTGGCCTGGTGTCCCCACCGGTGCCATCGCAAGGCCGGCGGCCCCTAGCACCCGCACCCTGCTGTGCACGCAATGCACACCACCTTGCCGCCGACCGTGCGCATACAAAGGTCACGTCCCTGCAGCCGACTTACGTCCCACACCCCACCGCGAACACACACCGCTTCCGTCCCACACCCCACCACCACCACCATGCACACACACCTTGAGCTGATACTTGATGTCTGGTGGTTCCACCGCCGCCAGGCTGGCGGTTTCCACCACAGCGTCGGGGTGCGGCTGCCCGTAGGTGAGCTTGGCGGGCTTGTACTCCTGAGGGGGCAAGGGGATACACATGTGGAAACCAGGTGGGCGGGGGGAGGTGGGTGGGCCAGCGTGAAAAGCGGGAGAGCAAGACTGCAGGCCTGCCCAAAGCTCGGCTTGGTGGGTATCCAGTCCTGCAAACAGCGGCACTTGTGCAGTTGCTCCTGATGCGTGCCGTGTGTGCGCTCTTGATGCATGCAGCACGCAGGGCTGCTCCTGTGCTGTGCACTTGCGGGGGCACGGGCCACAGTGCTTGCACGCTGCTGCCTGGCTCAAGCCACAGACTGAAATCGCTGACACTGTAACAAAACGACGCTCTCTGCACTCACAGTCAACTCGTGCTACTGGCCGTGAAGGTGTCCCGAAACATGCTGCCGTCAGCCTGGGCAGCACACACTCCAACAAAGTGCCCCTCTCGCCATTCACAATGCACTAGGTGAACCCGTGCCCGTTGGGGCACGCCTTGTTATCCTCTCAGCACGCCCACTGTCTATAACATGCATTGTCTACTGTATGTAATGCATGCCGCTTTCTCACCATGAAGGTGTCCCGGACCTCGCTGTCGTCAGCATCATCCATCTCATCAGGGCTGGGCTCGCTCCATGCCGCAAACTGCGCAAGCTGCGCCTGCGACAGGCCCGCCAGGCCGGGCAGCGGCGGCTGCAGGGGTCCGGGGAGAGAGCGCCGGGTGAGGGGGGCAGCAGAAGGTGGGGCGGGGCAGGCTGGGCGGCAGCAGCAGCAGCAGCAGCAGCAGAGGCATGGAACAGAGCAAACGCGGCAGCAGCATGAAGTGGGGAAATGGCGTACAGGCGTCTCCCACTTGGCTGGCCCAACAAGGCAGCGCCCACAAGCGCCGGCATCCCCACCCACCCACCCACCCACCCTGCCATGCTGCGCCTGCTGCTGCAGCAGCGCCGCCAGCGCCGCAGCCGACTGCGAGTGCTGCAGGCTGCCGGGGGCGCCCCTGGCGCCTGCCGCCGCCGCCGCTGCCACCGTCGCGTTATGCTGCTGCATCTGCTGCTGCATGTACATGAGTTGCTGCAGCGCAGCAGCCGACTGCGACTGCGACAGGCCGCTGCCGGGGCGCTGCCCGGCCGCGGGGGCGGGCGGCGGCCGCTGTGCCAAGCTGGCATGCAGCTGCTGCAGCTGCCCCTGCAGTACCTGAAGCACGGATGCTGCCGGAGCGCCAGCCTGCGCCAGGCGGCGCAACAGGCAAAGCAGCAGGGGTAGAGCAAACGACGGAGTAGTGAAGGAGGAGTTGAAGTTAGAGGAGAGGTGGGAGCATGCGGGGGCGGGCAGAGCATGCATCTCGTGTTCCGCAGCCGCTGCAGCCACCAGTACGAGTGCCAGCAGCAGCTGACTGCGGGTGGAGGCATGGCATGCATCAACCAGTGCATCCAGCACAGCAGCAGCGGGTGGAGGGTCTCACCGCAGCGGAGGGTGGGCGCTGCGTGCCGGCCGCCGCCGCGTGTGCAGCCGCCAGTGCTTGCTGGTATGCCGCCATCTGCTGCGCCGCCGCCTGCTGCGCCGCCACCTGCTGTGCGCGCTGCTGCTGCTGCAGGGCGGCCGCCTGCGCCTGCGCCTGCGCTGCTGCCGCCGCTGCCGCTGCCGCTGCCTGCTGCTGCTGCTGCTGCTGCTGTATGAGTATTTGCCGCGCCTGGAAGCGCAGGGCAGTCTCCTGCTGAGGATCGAGGCCGATCGCCTGGCGGGACTTGCAGTGCGGGCAGTTGTACATCTTGTACAGCAGCAGCTTGTCCAGAAAGGCGGCTGGCACTGCAGCGGGAAAGCGGGCGAGGCGTAGGGGTGGCATGCGAATTGCGAAGCAGGGCAGAAGGGCAAGGTGGTGAGCAGGGAGCACGGCTCGGGGGCACAGGGCAAGCAGGGAGCTGAGGGGGCTCTGGGGCAGCGGCAGCCGAGGAGCTGCACAGCGGCAGCAGGCAGTAATCTGGATTGTACGTGCATGAGGCGGCTTGGGTTCTAGATTGGGCACACAGCAACATGCCGGACGCCAGCTTAGAACGGCACGGAGGCAGTGCCCGGCACAGGTGGCATGCGGCGCCCAGGCAGGCGGTAGGCCAGCCCGCTTGCCCACCTCCATAACCAGGCATGCACCACTGCTGCTCCACACCACCACTCACCATTCACGATCTTTAGGCAGGAGCCGCACTGCACCTGCAGCACTGTATCCGGTGGCTGTGGCTGCGCCATGGTGCCTCCTAAGCCCTCAGCAGGCCGCTTGGAGCTGTGGTGGCGGCGGGGCTGGCGACAGCGGCTGGGCTGGGGCTGGGACAGCTCCTGCTGCAACTGGAGACTGCCAAGACTTATACACAGTGTTGGCAGCCGGAACTAGCGCCCTGGAACGTCGGCAACCGGCAGCTGTGGCTGCAGGTGATGGTTCATGTGCCGGTGACAGCCCCAGGCGGCTTCCAGCTTCGGTAAACGTATGCAGTTATTGGCGGGATATGACACAGAGCTTCGCAACCGCTGTGGTCCACGCTCGAGGTTTTAAGGAGTTCGACAAGAGGATGCGGTGCAGCGTTTGTGCAGCGCACTGCCCAATGCCGATAGAGACCAGCGGAACGGCTCAGTGGTGACTGGAAGCGCAGCTAACCATCGCCGTCACGGCGGGCGCCAGCTTGCACAGCACGACCCCCGCACGACCCTCGGGTGAGCCGAATAGGGTTTGCAGCGACCCATGGCGGTCCCTGACCATTGTGGAAACCGAAGAGGTGGCGTAGCCAACAGCCGGTGCCTCCCGCAACACCCCTGAGCAGCAAAACGCGGCCCTTCTCGCTCTCTGAGTGCTTGGCACAGCCTGCATGTGCGTAGTCGCTTCCAGTTGCCGACCACGCAGCTGCCCGCATGAGCAGGACGGGGGGCGGCCAAGCGGCGCTGGCGGCGGCAGCAGCGGCGGGAGTGCACCGCTCAGGCACTACTGTGCCCACCTCCCCTCCCTCCCCACCACTATACCTCATTGCCTGCAGACGGAGGGTAACTGCCTCATTCTCAGCTAGAACCCATCATGGTTGACTGGGTGAAGCTGGGGCTCAACACGCTGGGAGCGGTGAGTGCGCACACGCATGGTTTGAAGGCAGCAGTGGGCAAGTGTACGTGGCAAGCCTAGTGCTAGCACGGTAGCGGCAGTGGCTGTGCCAGCGGCTGTACAGCGGTACATGCCCTGTCTGCACGCCCGTGCTGCACACGCCTGCCTTGCATGAGCCGCCCTCACACATGCCATGCCCGCTGCTGCCGTCGCCTTCTCTCCTCCAACCTGCCCAAAGGAAGACACCCGCTCCCATGCCCCGCGCCCGCTGCTGCTGCCGCCCTCTCCCCTCGCCCCTGCAGGTGGGCGGCGTGATGGGGCTGGCGCTAGGCCTGCTCTATTTCCTGCAGGAGAAGATTGTGAGCCGCCGGGCTGGGCCGGGGTGCAGCCTGTGTGTGCGTGTGAGGCTGGCTGGGCTGGGCCGGGGTGCAGCCTGTGTGTTCATGTGAGGCTGGGCTGGACCGGGGTGCAGGGCGCATGCGTGTGTGCGCGTGTGTGGGCAAGGAAATGCGGGTGCTCACACGCACGGGGGAGTGCAGGTGCCTGCTGCCTGCTGATGAAGGAGGGGCGGGTTAGCGATGTGGCTGCACTCTGAGGCGGAAGGTGGGGGCCACGCCTCGTGCCGGTAATGGTGCAGCTGACATCGTGTCGTGTCGCAGACCTACATGCCCCGCCTGCCCGGCACATCATCGCATGAAGAGTACCTTACCCCTTACGTCCCTGACACTCTCCAAGATGACTTGCATGCACTCGTCACACCTGCACTCACCACACACACACATGTCGTCCCTCCCCAACCACCGCCGCAGATCTACGTGCCGCGCCTGCCGGGCATCCCCAACGACTATCCTTATCTCCCGGACGCCTTTGGCTTGGCGTTTGAGGACGTGTGGGTGACCACGCGCGACGGCCTGCGCCTGCACGCCTGGCTCATGTGCCCCCCGCACTGGGGCGAAGCGGAGCGGCGCAGCCGCCCCACCGTGGTGTTTTTCCAGGAGAATGCGGGGAACATGGCGTTTAGGTGAGGCGCTGTGTGGGACACGCGTGCCTCCTGCCCCACCGCCCCATCCTCACACAGCCATAACCTGGGCACCCTCGTGCCCACATGCAGCCCTTCTTGAAGTCGATAGTATGGGGAGTGTTTGAATGCATACTTTTGTGTTACCCATCCAACCCTACCTGCCTCGCAGGCTGCCCTTCCTCAAGGCGTTGGTGCGGAAGCTCAACATGAGCGCATTCATCTTCAGCTACCGAGGCTACGGGCGCAGCGAGGGCACGCCCTCGGAGGGAGTGAGTGGGCAGAATGCACGGGGGGCGGGGTGGGTGGGACTAAGAGGGGTTGATGCTTGATGAGGGCATGCCGTCGTGTTTTCCTTTTTGTAGTTTAAAAAAGGGCCAAAAAGGGACAGCATTTAAACAGGCATGCCGTGACAACGTGGGCTTGCTATAACAGCAGGTGGTGCAGAACAATCGGTCCGCCACAGGCCTGCTTGGGAAGGGGCGCAGCGAGCAGGCTGGCAGCAGAGTTGGGACAGCGTTTTGCTCCCTGTGCCCGCTGGCCAGCCAGCTTGCTGACTCAGCCTGGCCATTGAACCTTTGAAACGGCCTCCCCTGCCGCCACTCCTTCCCCGCTGCCTCCCCCACACCCGCATGCCACCCGCCTGCTCTTCTTTCGTGCTCGCTCCGTCCCTCCCCGCCTTGCCTCGCCTCCCGCAGGGCATGCAGCTGGACGTTCAGCCACTCTTTCTTGCCCTGCCCCTGCCGCCCTCTCCGCCCCCCATAATCATTTTGTGCTGCGTGCGTTGACTCTGCTGTCTTTGTGTTGCGGCTGGCAGGGCCTGCTGCTGGGCCACCCTCTCCCGCCACGACCCGCTGCCCCCTCTGCCCCCTTTTCAAGTACTTAAACGGCGTGTGATCTGCCTCTGCCTGCAGGGACTGCAATTGGATGCTGAAGCCGCCATGGAGCATGTGCTGCGCCGACCAGACATTGACACCACGCAGGTGGGTGTGGTTTGTGGTTTTGTCAATGTGTAGCTCTCTGTGAGCCCCCCCACATCAGCCTGCGTTAACCCTGCTAGTTCCACTGAGCATCCTTTTGCACCCCATGCTCTGCCCCGCCATGCCCCACCCTCACCCCTCACCACTGCACGGCATCCTCTGCATTCCCTGCCCTGACCCCCGGCTGACATGCATTCCTCTGCAACCCCTGCTCTGCCCCGCTGCACTCCAAACCCCTCACCTCACCCCTGCAGCTCATCCTGTTTGGCCGCTCCCCGCCCCAGCCCCAAAAGTTTAGCTGGACATCCTTTTGCATGCCCTGCTCTGCCCCGCCGTACTCCAAACCCCACCCGCCTTCCGTCACCGCTGCAGGTCATCCTGTTTGGGCGCTCCCTGGGCGGCGCCGTGGCCGCCTACGCTGCGCAGCGGCACCCGCGCCACGTGTCGGGCCTCATCCTGGAAAACACGTTCACACGGGTGGTGGACATTGTGCCCCACACCCTGCCCTTCCTGCGCCCCCTCGTGGGCCCCGGCAAGTGAGCCAGGGGGCTAGGGTGGGCGGGTGGTTGGAGAGCTGGGGTGGCGGGCGGGCGGGCGGGGGGAGATACAAGGGTGGTGGGCGGGGGCACATCGCGGCCGTGTTAAGGAGCGCTCAGGCAGAAAGGGCAGGCGGCTTGGCTAGCTAGACAGGGGGGCACCCCAGAGGCCAACCTGGCGGGGCACTCCAGAGTTGTGGGTAAACAGGGTGCCACGCCAGCGCCTTCTGCAGCAGCAGCAGCCTCGTTTTGCCCGCCTCGATACACAGACAAAGCAGCACCCCTGCCTGCCTCCCTCCCGAGTTCAAGCCTCCTGCCACAACCCTGCCACAACCCTGCCACGATCCTGCAGGCCCTTCAACTTTTTGGTGCGCAACCACTGGGACACGCGCAGCCGCATGCGGGCCCTCACAGACCTGCCCACCCTCTTCCTCTCCTCGCTGCTGGTGAGGCCCGGCGGGCCCGCTGCACTCTGCACGCTTGCATGGTGCATGCTTGCATGCTGCCTTCCGCCGCCCGCTGCCCTGCCTGCACCCCTGTGTCACCTTGCCCTTCCTCTCTCAGTTTCCTTGCCCACCTCACCCTACTTGCTTTCCCCTGCAGGACGAGATGCTGCCCCCCGAGCAGATGCAGGAGCTGTACGAGCTCCACCCCCACGACCCGTGGACCATCGTCTACTTTGAGGGTGAGGGGCGGGGGGCAGGCAGGCTGCTGACTGGGGGCCCATAGCTGAGCTAGGCCATGCGAGGGGTTGCGTGTGTCTCCTTTGAGAAATGAGGGTGGGCAGTGGTGGGGCAGGCAGGCTGTTGAGCGGTGCGTTGCTGAGCTGCATGAATTTGTGGTTTTGAACATGAAGTTGGGAGGTGGCCAGAAACAGGCCTGCCAGTGTGCTGCTGCGTGGAGCGCCTGACAGAGGATGCACAAGTGTCTGGCTCGTCATCTCCAGTATCCCGCCTCGCTCGCCCCTCTGGGCCCTCTCCCTTTTGCTGGCTTCCCAGGGCTGCAAGCGCACGCCACATGGACACCTCCAGCGACACATCAGCAGTGTGGTACCGCAAATACTGCCTTTCTCACCCTCCTCCTTTCCCTGCCGCCTCCTGCCCTGAGCAGACGGGCCCCACCTGGACACAAGCGCCACGTCAGCATTGCGGTGCCGGACTACTTGCTTCGTCACAACTCGCCCCCTGCTGCCTCTCTCCCTGTGCAGATGGGCGCCACCTGGACACGTACGACACATCAGAGATGCAGTACTGGGGGGCAGTACAGGGCTTCCTTTCCACCCTGGGCCCCGCCCAGCCGCTGCCGCCGCTGCCCGAGGGGGCACAGCAGGCAGAGCAGGTGGAGCAGCTGACGGAGCAGCAGCTGCAGCTGCTGCATCGGGAGCGGAGGCAGGGGGAGATGCAGCCGCCGGCGAGGCAGGAGATGGCGGCGGCGGGGCAGGTTGTGGCGGAGGGATCGGCAGCCGGTGCCGTGGCGGCAGGAGCAGCGGCGGCGGCAGCAGCAGCAGCAGAGTCACGCAAGGAGCAGTGAAGGAACTGGCGGCGGCAGGTTCCTGCATCAGCCTGTTGAGGGGCAGGCCTCAGGGCTGAGGCTCGTGCCCCTGCACCATGCCTGCCACTGCCCAGGATAGCTCTGCTCCCCTTGTGCTCTCTTTGTACATAGCTCAAACCGTGTGCGCCTCTTGCCAACCCTGCCGCGAAAACATCCCTCCCTGCGTCCAAACGGCTCGCCAATCCCTTTCCTCCAAATCCAGGCCCTGCTTCTCTCCGCCTGCTTGCTTGCAGCAGCTGTCACTAGTGGCTCTGCTCCCCTCTCTTTGTCACTCGTCTTGTTGATTACACAAGCATTCGCAAAATGAAGGGGCCGCGGCGTGGGATGACTCGACGCGAGGACCACGGATTGAGTGCAACCGAGGGAACGGGGGTTTCAGGGTCAATCAGGGGACCGGAAAGTTGAGTCAAACCAAAGCTGAATGGGGGTCAATGAGCGAACCACGGATTGAGTCCAACCAAGGGTTTAAGGCGTGCTGACCAGGAGCCGCCACCGGGGGGGTGGCTTTAACCGCAAATCGGGGGGCGGGGCCGCCTGCAAAGGCAAAGCGCCAGGCTGGACGGGAACTGCTGCATATCCCCGCAGAGCTAGCTAGCTGAGCGCTGGGGTGTTCATTGGGCAATAAAGAGTGCTGTGGTGGGCAACAATGGAAGCACGAGGGTGGGAAGAGAGGGGGAGGGAGGGAGACGAGTAGGCATAGGCGTCGAGAGCCGTGCCTTGCTGGCGGCGGGCTAGCGGCCTGGCCTGGGCTGGCGGGCCTTGGGCAGCAATGACGGGCTGCCGCCAGGCTTGGGACGTTGGCCGGCTGCCAGCTGCTCGCAAAGGTGCAGTGCAAGAGAGAACAGAAGAGAGAACGGAAGCGCCGCCGGAGCTGCCGGGCGGGCAGGGGGGGGTTGCTGGCGAGGGAAGGGGGGAGGGAGGGAAGAGGCGTTGCCCAAAAGGGCGAAGCCCCCTGCCCGCACAGCTGGGGTGGCTGGCTGGCAACGGGGCTGGGCGAGGGGAGTGTCGGGGTTGGTTGGCGGTGGGCGGTTGGTTGGCAGTCGAGTGGCAGTCGAGCGGGGGCAAGACTGTTGGCAGATTTCATCCAGGGCGGGTGGCTTGTCGGCGCCTGGAAGTCGGGGGGTTGTGTGGTTGGCGTTGAGTGGTGGCGCTGGCTGGCAAAGCCGAGCCGAGCAGGAGGTGGTGTGCGTGCGGTGGGATGGTTGGGGGGCCGGGCTGCGCGTGGTCGCGGGTGTCGGTGTGGTCATGGTCGTGTGTGGCCCGGCCGGCCGGCTGGCGGGTGGAGGTGCGGTGCAGGGGCTGTGCTGTTTTGTTTTTGCTGTGTGTTTTCGGGGGCATGGGAGGGGCGGGCGAGGGCGGCGCTGGCCGCCGGCTGCCGGCTGCATCGGTTGCAGCAGCTGCAGCATGTGGGCGTGAGCAGCGCCGCGCCCCGCCGACTTCCGTGGTTCATCAGGCGGCGCCCATTGCGTGCAGCTTGGCCGCAAACAGGTCGCCACCGGCGGGGCGGCCCTGCGCAGCCCAGGCGCTGCAGCCAGCACCAGAGGAGTGCACGCGGCTGCCGCTGGCGCTGCCGCTCAGGCCCCACTTGCTCAGGAGCGCCTGGGCGGTGCGCCAGGGCGGCAGATCCTCGCCCTGGGCAGCAAAGCTGGCTGCCATCTCACGCGCCAAGATGCCCACTGCACGGTGCAGCGACACCTGCAGGCAGCAGCACAGAAGGGGGAACGAGGCGGAGGGTGAAGCAGTGCCGTCAAGAGGGGCCGCTGGCAGGGACAAAGACGGCAGCTTGTGGTGCAGGCAAGCAGGCAGGCAGAGGGAGGACCTGCGGCAACGTCTGGGCGGCTGCACCAGTGACAACAGCTTCGACAGCGGCACCACACACATAGCGGCAACCCATTGCCCCCAGCATGCTCACACATAAGCACCCACCTTGCTGACCACCGCAACGGGCGGCACGCCGTCGAGCACGGCCGCAAAGCGGGGGGTGGGGTGCGCGATGCAGAAGCAGTCCCTGAAATTTGGCTCCACAATGTATGTGGCCAGGCCAGTGGAACTGGTGTCTGCAGGCAGAGGTAGTGAAAGGCGGGGCAGCAGACACTCGTGTCAGGCGCACCGGAGAGGCAGCAATGTGGCAGCGGGTGCAATGCAACGCCATGCCTAGTGCATGCACCACAGCTACAGGTGGCACGTGCGGGAGATGCACGCTGCACCTGCACAACTCACAACCCCCGGCTGTGGAGCACGCTGTTTCTTGCTTACCTGGCAGGCAGACGGTGATGTACTGGTGGCGCACGCACTGCTTGAAGGAGTACAGGGAGGCGGTCGACTCGTGCAGCTTGGCGCTGTAACCCAGGCGCTGCAGCACCGCCACCAGTGCTGCGGGTTCAGCGCGGAAGGCACCGCCGCAGGCCAGCTCCACGTGGCGAGCGAGCTGCAGAGGGAAGGAAAGGGGAGGGGTTAGGAAGGCTGTGTGGATACGCAACGGCGGCAGCGGCGGCGGCGGCAGGTGATGATCCAGTTCAGGTGCGCGCAGTGGGACGGATCGCTGGTCGATTTGGCGCATTGCAACATGCGATGCAAAGGCGCGGGAGGCGGGGCAAACGCAAGACGCGGCTCGACAACTACCACTCGCTGCCCAGAACATGCATGGCACTCACCATGGCCTCCGCCTCGCTTGCAGGCCCCAGCAGGTGGTCAAGGCTGTCCAACGCCTCGGCTGCGGCTGCCACGGACTGCTCAAACGGGAGCGGAGTCTTGCCAACCTCCAACTCTTCAAAGGGAAACACCAGGTCCATGGGGCTGCTTGCCATGGCTTCAGAAATGTTGGGAGCGTTCACCGGCGAGTCGGACAGGGGAGGCACGCAGACAACAGGCCGCATATATGTGGGGAAGGCTGGGGAGGCGGCGGCGTGCAATGCAAACGGTTGATGAATGGCAGGGGTTCGCACGGTGCGATGGCGGTGTTAGAGAGGCCGGATCAGGTGCGATGGCCGAATTTGATCGCCAGTGCCACCTGGCCGGACTTGGCGTCCAGACTCCTCCAGAACCAGGACTGGGATCATGGGAGCTGCGCCGATCGCTTTCCGGTATAATAGTTGCATACAGCTGCAGTGCACGTAGGTAGTCCTCGCACAGTTTCAAGCGGCGGAGTGAGAGCTGACCTGGGCATGTGGAGATGTGGTTTGGTTGAGTGCGGCAGTGCGGGTGCATAGCTGGGGGCTCTCTCAAAGTTGGCCTCTTATCATTTCAGCGTTGCAGTGCAATACACGGTCAGAGGATGCATTTGTGCTCCGTGCAACCGCCGCTGCGATGTGCTGCGCGCACTGAGGCACACCTGACTGGGTGTCAGCAGGGTGAGGTGTCAGCCTGCCAGGGTGCGTGCTGCGGGCGCGCGGCTGCGGGGCAGTGCAGGCATCAATGCACCTGATCGGAGTGTGTGGCAGGCCTCGCGGTAATATTAGTGGAAAACCAGGAGTGAGACACCACGGCAAGGCGCCGCTGTGCGCGCTTTGACCGCAGGGTGCGCAGGTCGTGCCCTTGGCTGCCTGCATGTTTGCTTCGTGACATGGGTCCATGAGGTTATTCAACTCTCTGCCTCCAGATGTGTAAACTCAATTGAACGGCTACTTCAGAAGTAAAACATTATGTGTGCACAGTGGAACCTGTCAGGCGTAGGTTGAGTTATCTAGATGAAGTAGCGATCACGCACGCGGCCAGCTGCCGTTTTCGAGGAGGGCTCGCGCAGGTGGAGGTGGGCCGCCTGCGGGACGTCATTGCAACGCCACGTAATACAAAGCAGCCGCGGCGCATATGGCTGTGTACATGATCCAGGATGAGTACCAATCTTGCGCCCCGCTCAAGCCTGCTTGCAAGCCCAAGCTCAAGTCGGCCTTCATGCACACGTGCGCTGCCGGGTCCGGAACCCACCCTTGCTGGCAATGGCTGCACTCTGGCATTACGCCGGGCAAGACCTGCATTTGCAAGGAAGCCCACGCACGGTATATGGGGTATATGGGTGCAGCAGGCATCGCAGCTCCGCTGCCTGGCTGGGCTGGGCGTGTCAGCACACATGCGCGGTGCATGCTGAGGCACTCCCCTCCTGCCAGGCCCCCCAACTCACAATGGGACTGCACTGGGTGCAGTGTGCATCAGCCTCCTGGCAGGGATGGCACTCGGGGGATGTGTCGTTCAGCACGTTGAGGAAGTAGCCTGCTGGGGGATACAATGCGGGGGAGATGGGCAGGCACTTGGGCGCAGCAGCAAGCGGTGTGTCACCTCCCAGCGGTGCCCCATCCGCTGTTTTTTGAGCACTTTGGAGCGACAACGGCAGGCCCACATCCCTAAACATGTCTAGTCCACTCCCATTGAGAATGAAGAAGCGCTGTGCCCCACCCGCACTTGTGAGCATGGCGCCCCGCTCCCCAGCCTCCCACTCACCATCATCACAGGAGGCGCACACTGTGGCGCCAGCCTCTGAGACGTTGCCAGAAGCGCAGTGGGGGGTGCTGCATGCATGTGGGCAGGGGTGTGCAGTGGCCACCACATGGGCAGCGTGATGAGAGAAGGCTGCCTGCCCACCGCGCAGCCAGCCCAACCGCCTCATGCTCCTGGGCCCGCCTGCTCACCTCTTCACACACGTGCTGCCATTCAGGACGTAGCCAGTACGACCGAGGCAGGTTTCGCATGCGCTTGGCCCAAGCGGGCAGCTCCCGCACCCCGGCACCGCGCACGGCACGCACTGCCCAGTCTTCTGGTCAAGTGCCAGCCCACGTGGCTCGCCATCGACCAGCGTTTCGTAGTCGCAACTGTGGAGATGAGGAGCGATGAGGCTCAGTCGGAGACAGAGGAACAGCACAGGTTGCAAGCCAGGATGAGAGGGCAGCCCAGACGTCGAGCGCCAGCCGCCCATCCGACCAATGCTGCTGGTGGGGCGACTGCAGCAGGGGCAGCTGCATGCATCAACGGCCCAAGCCGCCCCATGCAGCCCAGCTCACGCATCGCAGCGTTTGGGGTCACTGCACGAGGCACAGCCCCTGGGGCAGGGAAGGCACTGGCCACGTGCGAAGGAAAAGCCTATGTAACACCTGCGGCCAAGGGAAGAGAAGGCGGGGTTGCGCATGTCACGGTGGTGCATGGCTGCCCGCTCACGAGAGGTGCCAAGCATACCGCGCGCAGCATGCACCCCGTGACTGTGCTTGCATCCGCACCCAGACTCACGTGCTGCGCTCACAGCCGCACCCGGACTCACGTGCTGTTCCCCCTGCATGCATCCAAGTCGCCGGAGCAGAGCTGGCAAGAGCCGTCCGCCGCGAGCTGGCCCGCCATCTGTGGGCACAGCAGGGGGGGAACAGCGTGAAGAAGGCGGGAAGGCACATTGTGGGTGCGACCCCCGTCTCATACCCCCTACCGGCTCGCGCCCTCCATCCCCAGCGGGGCTGTCGACCCAGTGCTGCCTGCGGTGCCAGCACTCGACTGCATGCTGCCGCCCCGAGCGGGCCTGCAAGGCTGTGCCCGCCCGACTGCCCCTGGAGGCCTGCAGCATGCACATGTGTCATGGCCTACAGCCGCTGCCGCGCGTCCCCAAGCCAGCAACCTCCACTGCCCACCACTGCACACGCCCTCTACCTGTCCCTCCCTCTCTCCTGCACGCACAGCCTCACCCAGGCGCCGCAGCTGCTGCAGCTGTCTCGGTCCTCTGCACACTCAGTACAGCCGGGCTGCTTGCAGGGCTGGCACGTTCCGTTGACCATTGCGTGCTGCAGCGCAAGGACAGGTGAGCCAGGGTTGCCCGCAGGCCAGCAAGCTGGCAAGCGCTGCGCAACGCGCTGCCACTCTCACACAGCTAGCGATCCGCAATGGCTCACCCCCCACCCTCTGCCGCTGGCAGCAGCGGTGCGCCAGCGCACGCACGTCCTTTGCGCAAGAGTAGCAAGCGCCGGTGACATCGTCGCATGCCCAACAAGCCTCCGGGCTGCACAGGTGATGCGCAGGGGAGCGGAGGAGGGGAGGGGTAGGCGGTGGTCCATCGCTGCTGACATCAATTGGGCCTGAGCGCTGGCAGGATGGCTCAGCCCTGAGGCCGGCGAGGCCCGGCAAGCAGCCGTCCACCACCGCAATGGCGGCCCACATGGCTGCAGCCACCAACACAAAGCTCTTGGCAGTACCGCCAAACGCTCACCACTCCGTGCATGTCCCGTTTGCGTCCGCGAAGTACATGACTTCAGACTGTGGCACGGAAAAAGGGGCAGCCGGGGTGTGGGCAAAGCGGGCAAGCGTGTTGGCAAGCAGGGGTGCGGGGCGTTGCAGAGCCAACCACTGCGTAGGGCCCACTCACATCTAAGTAGAAATCACAGAAGGTGCACTTGGACACGTCCCCGTCACAGTAGGTGCAGACGGACTGGGTGCTGTGGGAGGAAATGAGGCAGCAGAGGAGTTAGCTGGCTGAGCGCTCCTCAGCCCTACCGCATGGCAGGAGCTTGCCGGCATGGCCATAGATCTGCCTGCTTCAGCCCCCGCAGCGCGCAGCCCCTGTCCCCACTCACCACTTCACGCACGATCCGTTGACCAGCCCAAAGTTGATCCCACACTCGAGGCAGGTGGAGTTGGGGTTGTCACTGGGGGCGGAGCAGTTCCGGCATGGTGCCACACTGTAGGGCCAGGTAGAGGGGTCCCAGGCAACAAACCATTCGCCCATGTTATTCTGGCTTTGAGGATATTCATGGCACGTCGTCGTCTGGTTTCCTTGAGCAGAGTTTGGCCGCACTGCAGGAGCAGCGTGTTGGAGCGGCACTGGAGCAAGGGGTTGGTGGGAAGTGGGCGGCGGCAGCAGGCGGCAGACGGTGGCCACGGGGGTGGCGCACCGTAACACCCGCTGCAGCGTGCCTCAACCTCTGCTTCCGGCTGCTCCGGGCGCCCACCTGCCAGGAGGAGCAGCACCGCGACCGTCGCGGTCCCGGACCGAGACTCAACCATAAGAAACCCGGGGCTGGGGGCTCGGTGATGGATGAAACGAGTTGCCGAGACGGTTGAGAGCTTGATCAAGGTGCAAGCGGGCCCGGTTGTATCGGTTTAAGTTGGTGCGACAGGTGGTGCAGCGTGCACATCGCACTGCGCACCGTGCGCACCTTAAGAGGCCGGCTGGAGAGCTGGACGGGTTCTCATGCCCCTTCTTGCGGTCGATGGCGTTTTGAGAGCACGTGTGGCTTGTTGCAATGATTGTGCACCCGTCCAGCCTGCTGGGCATGGCCCCCCACAGGCTGCGGGGCTACTTGTGAGCGGGCTGCTCGTGAGCAAGGGGGCTTAATCAGTTTTTGTTCCAGGAACCTTCAGACTGGCAGAGGCTGGCAGAGGGCGGTCGTGCACTGGCAGCTGCACTGGCTGAGGCAAGCAGCCCACTGACAGCCTGTTCCACTGGCGGAGATGAGCAGGCCATGGCAGCTGCAGCGCCCAGCTGCCATAACATTTGACGTGTGATGCACACAGTGATCCTTGCACATCTTACATCATGAAGACAGGTGGAGAAGGGGATGGTGCCAATGACTTGGCTCACCAGGTGTAGATGGCACCTTGGCTGCCAGCATCACCTACCTCGAAACCACGCTGTGCTGCGCTGCACAGCATGCTCGCGAGGGCGCGACTCCCCCATCAGTACGCCCTTGGAGCGCCTGCCTCCGCACCGAAGGCTTATTGCCTGCATCTATAGCTCTTGCGAGACCCAAGAGGTGGCAGCCGACGCCCGTTCAAGGGAGGAGCCCCGCCAGGCGTCTTCTCGTCACCTGCGCCGTCCGCGGCCCTGCCACCTGGCCACATATGACGGACGCAGATAGCAGCGAGCAGCGGCAGGCGCTGCTAGGCAGCGCGCGGCAGGAGGAGGGGTGGGCGGCGGTGCCGGCGGCGCAGCGCCCATCGGAAGGCCCCAGCGTGGAGGAGCTACTCAGGTCCTCTCCAGACACTGTGATTGCCACCCTGCAGAGCAAGGGGGTACAGCTGGTGGCCGAGTTCTGCCTGCCGGTGAGCACTCAGTGAATTGCGCTGGGAAGCGTAGCCTTCGCCTGCTCCCCGCCGCCGTTGGGCTGTGCCGCTGCATGAGGGCGATGCAAGCTGCTTTGCATCTCCCTGGTCCGCCTGTCAGCACGCCACCTGCGTGCGCCAGAGCCACGTTGCTGGCTCTCACCATGCCCCTGTTTCCCCTGCCTCTGCATCAGGACAAGCTGGTGCTCGGGAGGCTGGCTGAGGGGGGAGACAGCATCGCCACCATGGGTGCCGGCAGCGCTGAGCTGGACTACGAATCCGCCTGGCGCCGGGAGCTGGGCCCCTGCCGCGGCCGCCGCCCAGCACAGCATGACCGCAGCGCGCCTGACAGCAGCTGCAGCCGGGGCGTCGGCAACACCGAGTGGTGCTCAGACATACCAGTGCTGGCGTATGTCGTGAGCGTGAGGGATGCCGCGGCCCAGGGCAGGAGCGGCCTGCTGCGCCCGCTCATCCGCCGCTGGCGGGCGGGCGGCTGCGGCACCTCCACCTTCCGCCTGCCCGTGGCCCAGGCCGTCATCGACTGGAAGGTGCGGTGCTTGCCTCAAAGCAAGCATGACAAGGATTCAAGTTATCATAGTCATAGCACAACAGAGCGGATGAGGAGATGGGTCTGTGCATGGACCCCCCACAGCAGCGGCCCGGCCTTTGACTCGCCGCCCGCTCCGCCCCCCTGATGCCACCCGTGCCCGCAGTGGCGCTTCTGCCGGCGCCTGCTCATTTCCGAGCTCTGCCTCTACCTCCTCTGGCTGGCCTCCTTCTTCGTCTTTGCCCTGGCACACCGGGTGCGTGTGTGTGTGCTTGTGTGCTGCCCTTGTTCAAGTCGTGCCGCCGACGCCTGGCACCTTCATCGTTGTCTGCATTCTCACGGACAATCGGGGGTGTGCTTGTTTGCGCAGGCCTGCCTGCAGCTGCCTGCCCGTCTGCCCACCCGGGGTCACGCATCCGCCCCCTTTCCCCGCCCAGCTCTCGTGCCTCACAACCCAAGAGCCACAGCTCCTCAAAATGCAAGTTGCACTCACGCCCTCACTCCCAACCCAACTGCCCGCTCTCAACCCATGCAGGTGGAGGACGACAGCCTGACCCTGGCGCAGCTGCTGGCCACCCGGCGCGGCCAGCTGGCGGTCGCTGCTGACGTGGCAGGGCTGGCTGCAATGGCGCCTTTCCTCTACGCCGAGGCCTGCACAGCCCTGGCCTACAGAGCTGAATATTTCGACGTGTGGCGGGCCCTGGATGCTGCCACGTACCTCCTTCAGGTGCCACCACCGCCGCTCCCCTTGCAATATGCTGACGCCTGCACGGTGGGGTGCAGCTCCCGCCCAGCCGCCCTGCCAGCTGTATCCTCTGCTGCTGCTGCTGTGGACATTGGCTAGACGGCTGCTGCGGCAGCTGCGCCGTCCTGCCGCCCCACTTGACATTGTTCATCCACTGCCTTACATACAGGCGCTGGTATGCACGCTGCACCTGGGGCGCTTCCCAGCGGGAGCGCGCATCATCCCGGTTGCGGCAGCGGTGCAGTGCGTGCTGCTCCTGTTCCGCCTGCAGGTGTGGGGGCCGGGGGGGCGGGTTGGGCCGCGCCTTGTGCCAGGCCTGGGGGCGCTGACCAAGGCTGCCGTGCTGTGAGCCTCGCAGTTACGGTTGCGTGCCCGCCCAGCTTCCTATGTCTCGACAACACGCCGTGCCCTTGTGCCCCCCGCCATTCGACACAGTGGGTGCACAGCCAGGCACCCCGCCTGCCACCACCCTGCCTGCCAAGGCCAGCGGCTGTCCTGGTGGCACAGAACTCCATTTCCGCCCACTCCCCGCGACTCTCATGGCTTTGACCCCGCCCACCTGCACCCCGCCTGCCGCAGTTCTTCACCCGCATCTTCCCGGCCACCCGCTTTGCGTTTGTGGACGATCTGAAGGAGGTGCTGCGAGACGTGAGTCGCACACAGTATGGGAGAGGGATCCTGGGGCAGGGCAGGCGCCCCTCTGATGACTCCCACCTGGCCCTGTGCATGCAAACCGTGCATTTGCTGTCGCCAGTCCGGCCAGGCCCACTCCCCAGCCCATGCACCCATCCCGACAGCCATGTGCCGCGTGCACACGCTGCTCCCGCAGGTGCGCTGGTACCTGGCCTTCATGGTCCTCCTCATGCTGGGCTTTGCCACCGCCTTTGTGGTGCTGTTCAGCCCGGACGCCGCTG
This sequence comes from Micractinium sp. NFX-FRZ, assembly GCA_029339195.1. Lineage (NCBI taxonomy): Eukaryota > Viridiplantae > Chlorophyta > Trebouxiophyceae > Chlorellales > Chlorellaceae > Micractinium > Micractinium sp. NFX-FRZ. Next base: position 21,182 of record JAPTJF010000626.1, read on the forward strand.
CAGGCGGGGGTCACAAGGTGCGTGGGGCGCGCAGCAGGCGTGTCAGCCAGATGCAGCAGCAGGCGGGGGTGAGAAGAAATGATTGTGCGTGCAACATGCAGCGGTTTCTTGCACGCGCACGCACGTGCTTGCCCTGCTGCCGGGAGCAGCCCTGCCAAAGGAGGGCAGCGCACGCAGCTGAGCCACGCCTGCCGCCATGTTTGTTGTGAGGCTTCACCAGCCATGGCGCGCTCGCCTGCTCCGCTCCTCTGCCCCCCTTGCCTCCTGCTTCCTGCCGCCCGCGCCCGCACATGCATGCATCTCTCATTCCTAGGGCTGGGGCGTGGCATGCTTGCCAGCTGGGAAGCCATCTCGTATCTACTCTAGTGACCTCCCCCCGCCCGCCTTGCCAGGAGTTTGACGGGGTGGGGCGCGCGTTTGTGACCATGGTCAGCTGGGTTGCGGGTGACCCCAACCTCACGCTGCTCTACAGCGGCGTGGTGCACTCCACCGCCGCCTGCTGCCTCGGCCTGGCCTACGTGTTTGCTCTCACGCTGGTGTTCACCACGCTGCTCATCTCACTGATGACAAACACACTGCAGCAGGTGGGTGTGCTGGGGTACATGAGGTTGAGGATGTGAGGAGGGCTTGTTCAGCGCACACACCCCACTGCTTGCTTGTTTTTGCGACTGTGTGCGCTCGGAACTTGCGTTTGGCAATCTCGCCAGAGCCAGCGGCCTGCCATGCCGGCTGGAAACCACACAAGATCTGCACCCCCCTGCCCGCCGCCCAGGTGACCCGGGACGCAGAGGCCCGCCAGCTGCTGAGCAAGGCGCTGGTGATTGACGAGCTGGAGAGCACCATACCAAGGCAAGCTGGGCGGACATTTTGCCTTGGTTTTGGGTTTAAAGTGCCACGGTCAATTCTGTTGTGCTGCAACTCGGCAATGGCGTGTTTGGCCGCGTGACTTGCAGCACCAGCAGCCATGACCTGGTTGCAGTGGCAGACGGTTTCTCTTGGCCGCACTGTGATTTACGCTCCTCCCAAACACGCAGCCTCCAACACCCATGGCCCCCATCCCCCCGCAGCCTGCTGCACCGCCTGTGGCCCCAGATGCACCCCCGCTTCCTCCACGTCCTGCGCATCGATCCCAGCAGGCACGCCACGCATTTCACGACCACGGAAGCCTCAGCGCCCTGCCTCCTTCGTTCAACGGATCGGGCAGAGCGTGCTGGAAGGCCAGGGGGCACTGGCAGCTGCAGCAGCATGAACCCCGGGACGGCCACCTGATCGTGCTGTGCTGTGCTGTGGTGTGGTGTGTCGCGCAACTCCTTGGCAGAGCTGGCTGTTCGCCGGCGCACTCACCCACACACAGCGTACCGTCTGCCCCAACTCTGCTGAGCAGGCTGGATGCAGTGAAGCTGGACCGGCTGTGGAAGAGTTTGAGGGATGACGATGCGCAGGCTCTGCAGGGCCCAGGTGTGGTAGCAGGTTTGTGGATGCACGGTACAAGTAGGTCTACCCCAGAGAGTGGGAGGCCAAGGCAAGGTGCTGAGCACACATTACACCCAAAGAGGTAGAGGGCTGCAGGGCTGGACAGTGGGGGCAGACGGCAAGAAGACCAGGCACACAGCACTGTGCCCGCGGCGGTTGCCATCTAGCTGCCTCCCCCCTGCCTGCAGGTCCCACGCCAGCCGGCCCCAGCCCCGCCCCAGCCGGGCCCACAGCGCCCGCCCCCGCCCCGCCCCGGCAGAACGTGCAGCTGCCGCCGCTGCCGCCGTCGGCGCAAGCTCACTCACGGCAGCAGAGCGGGCAGCTGCCGCAGACGGCGGGCACCTCGGCTCGTGGGTCGGTGCCAGGTGAGGCCCCGCCCTCACTGCACTGGCAGGGCTCTCTCGTGGACGCTTACTTGGGAGCCATGGAGCTGGGGGAGGGGTCTCCCTCTGAACAGGAGGGCCAGCCCTGGGCGCACTGGCAGAACACCCTGAGGGAGGGTGAGTGCTGGGGGTAGGGCAGGGCTTGGGGGGCGGGGCAAGGGGGTGGCGGAGCAAGTGGGGCAGCGGGCAAGGGACGAGTGGGGAGGAGGACGACGGGTGTGGGTATGAGCATGAAGCCTGTTGTGCCAGCACATGGAGTGGCAGGGCTGGTTTGAGCTTGGGCAGTCTGTGCGGCGGGCAGGCTGGCAGGCATGTAGCATGCACCCAGGGGGTGCAAGCATGCACGGGCCGGATAGGTGTGTGGAAGAGGGAGAGCTTGCACCCGCTCTGCGTCAACTGCCAGCAGGCGAGCAAAGGGGCTGAGCCAGCTGCCGCTGCCTGCCCCTGATGTTGCAGGCTCCACCCGAGGGCCGCCCAGCGAGGCGGAGGCTGTTAGCACTGTTGCTGATGCCAACAGCCAAGGCGAGCTGAGAGCCCTGAGGGCAGAGGTGAGGGAGCTGAGGCAGCTGCTGCTGGCGGCTCTCGCGGCGCTGCCTCAGCCTGGAGCGGGTGCCCCTCCCCTGTCTTAGCGGCGCGCATATCTCACCGCTATGCACGCACATAAAGCAACCCCTTTTGCTGTGCCTACGCCACTCCCTTTCCATGCGGAGGCGAATGTAAACATCAGCACCATTGTCCCCCACGAGAAACAACCCTGCCAACTTTCCGCGCAATCCACAGCCCGTGCTGGGTGGGCGAACGGCGGCCGTGGGCAGGCGCCAGTGGGTACTGGTGCCCTGCCTGCTGGTTTTTGTGTCTCTTTGTATCTCGTTGTTAATGCACTGTGAAAGGGCTGAGCAGCAAGGACTGGCTACCGCGCTGGGATCATGGGGGGGCGCATTGAGGGCGCGCTGAGCGCGACGGGTGGCCGCCTGGCGCAGGTACTCAAACACCTGCGTCCGCGTGGACAACTTCCTGTTCTTTTCTCATCAAACTTGGCGCAGCTTCCAGCCATGCCGGTGCCCCCAGCTGGGCAGGCAAACGGCTTGGCGGTTTGGCAGGCTGAGGGGACCCGTCACCTGCGCGAGCACCAAGGTATGGATTTTGCATCGGCAGTTCAATACGGCCCTCAGGGACGCGGCTGGGCTGTCGGCATGGTGCACGGCGGCGGCCCTCCGACGCTGCCCGGCTCGTAGCGCTGCTGCTCACACCGCTTCAAACTGCTGTTGTGTGCATCTGCAGCCGCTGGTCCTGCGCAAGCAGCCAACCTCCCCGCCAGCCTAGGCAACCAGCTGCAGGAGATCACGCAGTCGATTGCCGCAGTGCAAGCAGCGCTTGCGCAGCTGGTGGCGGGGCAGGCACAGACGGACACGACGCTGGCGCGGATAGACGCGCGGCTGACCAACATGCGGCCGCGCACGCTGAACGCAGCTGCCCGGCAGGTGCACCCACGGCGACGGGTGGCGCTGGCGCCGCTCGTCAAGGAGCTGGCGCCGCCAGCGGGTGCTGCCGCAGTGGGCACGCTGCCACCGCCCAACATGTTCCCGGCCAACTGGGCAGCAGTGAAGCGGGTGGGTGCTGGACGAGGTGTTGCCTGTGCACGCTGGAGCGGTGCAAGCTGGCATACATGTCCTTTCTGATGCCTGTGTCTCAGCCAAGCGCCACTGATCACTGGCCTTGCCCGTCCTTCGTTCTATGCAGCTCATTTAGGCGCAATTGAACGCCACTTATCCCACCCCGCCCGCCCTTCGTTCTATGCAGCTCAACCACGCGCAACTGAACCAGTTGGCGACCTTCTATGGAGAGGACTTTGGGCCTCCCGTAGGAGGTGTGCACACTTGTGGTGCTTTGCAGGCTTGCTTGGACTGGCTTCGGGCGCCACCATCTCCTGCCAAACGCTGGGTCGTGCAGCAGGGCGCGGTTGCTGTGCTGCCCAGGCAGCCTGAGCAGCGTTTGTGCTCCTCAATTGCAACTGCAGTGTTGGCGCCCCGGCGGGAGCTCTTCAGCGCTTTTATCACGGAGTGAATCCCGCCCGCAAGCTGCCCCAGTCTTGAGGGCGACGCCCAACCTGCCGCCTCCCATTGCCTGCCGGGGCATCTTGCTTCGCCAACCGTAGGCAATCGGCAGCCAGCTAGGCTTGTACTCCTTGCACCAAATTCTCCAGCCAGTCCCACCGCAGCCCAGTGCCTGACTTGCGCGCGTTATTTTGGCCCCGCTGATGACAATGTAACCTGTTGTACAAACCCCCTCCTCTACGCCTTGAGGCTTAGCCTCTGCAGTGCCTTTCCCCTGTACGCCTTTGCTCTTGCCTCTAACTTTCAACTAGCCACCCTGTCCCCCCCTGCCCCACCCGCCTGACTTGCTACCTGTGACACCCGCTGCGCTCCTCTGTCCCCCCCATCAAGCAACGCCTCGCTCGATTCATCGGTTGAATCATTAGCAAATTTTAATTTCTGCCAGGCAACGACAGTGTTGCAGCGTGCACGTTGCCCGTCTAGCTGCCAGCAACCTGGCTCTGGACGAGCATGACGGGTGCTCATGCCAATTTGTGAGCTGGCTGGTGGTTTGGGATCTGGTGCGGCTTTATTCGAAGATTGTGCACCGCGTTGAACCTGCTGAGCTTGGGCCCCAAACGCACTGTGGACGTGACGCCACTCCTGCGCCACGCTGTGCTGTATGCTGCGCAGCATGCTACCCTCCCCATCACAACACGCCCTTGGAGAGCCTGCCTGAACTCCCGAGGCTTCTTGTCTGCACACAGGCTGTGCCTGACAGAGAGCTGGCGGCCCGTTTGCGCAAGGAGAGCTCCGCCAGGAATCTCCTGGCCACCTCGGTAGACACGTACCTGAGCGCTGAAGTCAGGTGCTGCCCACAAGCAGCCACTGGGCGGCTAACCACTGCCGCCACTATGGATGCCAATATTCAATTGTATAGTGGATAGACCCAACGTTGTATAGAACTGGATGCGACGCTGCCCCCAGCCGTCCCGCCAGCCGCAGCGGCCTTGCATGCTGGTGCCGCAGCCACCGCCCAGCATGGCATGCCCTCCGCACACCTCGCCCCTGCCTGGCCCTACCAAAGCAGGGTTTCAGGGGTGGTGTGAAGCACAGTCCAGCCCCAGGCTCTGATGCAGTTCTGCAGCAGCTGGTGGAGCAAACTCCACCGCATGCTGGGCGCGCTGAGCACCGCTAGCAGCAGGTGGTGGTCTGCTGTCAGCCGGGCTCCTGCGTGTCTTCCGCCCTACACCCATGAAGTCCATGTAAGGCTTTTGTTTCTCCGTTAGCGCACACCCCGCGGCCAACAGAGCTACAGCCTGCGTCGCTGCTGTCAGTCAGCCTCGGGAACAGCCTCTCACCCGCTCCCTGCGACCCCAGTCACCTCACGACCAGGCAGCGCAAAACCAGAGCAGCAAGCAGCGTGCGCGGCTTGGCGAGGCTTCACCGCGGCACCCCGTCCGCCACCGCCCGCCACCGCCCGCCACCGACTGCCACCGCCCCCCCGTCCCCCGCTCTGCGCGCAGCTGGCTCAGTATGGGTCAGCAGCCTTGCAAGGAGGTAGCTAGGCTAGACAAGATCAGGGCTGAAATAATCCAGACATATCGACTGCTAGACACCCTGCGGCCGCTTGCGGCAGCAGAGGAAGCCGCAGGCATACCTGCCGCGCCCTGCAGCCATCAGGCACGGTACGATGCCGCTGTCGACCACATCGAGCGATTGAGAGATGAGGAATCGGCCATCCAAGCCCGCCTGGGTGGGTGTTGCCCGTGCAGCCTGTGTTGCTGTGACAGGGGTCTGCTTTCACCAGCAGCGATACGGACCTGGCTGCTGGAGCGGGCTGTGATGCTTGCACGTTCTGACTCCTGCCGGCCCGCCCCTGCCCCCGCTGCTGCTGCAGAGGCCATGTACGCAGGCCCCTCCCTTCCCATGCCCAACCCCACCCCTCCCCTCTGCCTGCCGCCGCTGCCGGCGCCAAGAGGTGAGCCCATTGGTTTGCCGGGTGCAGCTTGCAGCAGTGCCCTGTAGGTGGATGCCTGGCGGGTTGGCTGGCTTGCATGCACTAGCGGTGGTGGTGGCGGTGGCGGTGGTGTGGCTGCGTCCGGACCACGCTGGTAGCCTCACCCTTCCCCTTCACAACGCACCGCGTCCTGCCCTGCAGCGCAAGCCACACCTGCTCCAGCTCCTGCTTCTGGAGTGCAGCCTGGCACACCCAGCG